>CAUYLG010070477.1:0-137118 GCA_963573385.1 Cacajao melanocephalus
TTCTAGCCTGGGCAATAGAACAAGAATCTCGTTCTCTCTCCCTCTTTCTCTTCCTCTTTCTTTCTCTCTTACATTCTTTTTTTTCTTTCTTTCACTCTCACTTTCTTTCCTCTCTTTTTCTTTCTTTCAAAAAAATAAAAATAAAAAAGTTGTTCTTGCTGTTGCTTAATAATACTCATTCTTTTGTCGTAATGATCATTCTGTGAGATAACTGTATGTATTTATTAGCTAATTGTTGTTAGGTTACCAGCAAGCAAGTTCATCATACAAGATTCAAATGGCAGAAGTTGGAGGATTAGCAAAAACAATGGTTCAATCAATGACCTTGCTTGAAAACCAACTTGTTGAAAAACTTTGGGTACTTAAAGTTCTGCAGCATCTCTCAACTTCTGGTTTGTATATTATTAAGTTTAAACACTTCACTGTGAACTACTTTTGTTTCCATCTAACAATGTCAATATTGTAAAGCACAAATAATTTTTAAAATTTATTTTCAGAAGTTAATTGTAGTATAATGATGAAAGCACAAGCAGCCAGTGGAATCTGTGCTCACCTCAATGACCCAGATCCCTCTGGACAGCTTTTATTTCGTTCTTCAGAAATACTTTGGAACTTGTTGGAAAAATCTTCAAAAGAAGAAATCCTGCAACAGCTTAGTAGCTTGGAATGTTTGCTGTAAGTGTATATGGTTAGATAGGAATGTTCTTTTAATTTTAAAATGGTAGCCAGTGACATAACTAACACCTTTGTTTGAATCTGTGTTCAATTACGTTTTAGATTCATGTAATGGCTATGTTTTAGGATGTCTTTTTTTGTGCCATGGTATAAATGAATCTGCACTATAACAAGCCACAGTTTTCTATGTGGAAGGCTCTTGAAGTAGCTCCTTAACACTAAATTATACCTTGGGATATACATAAAGTAAAATAAGACTTCAGAAGAACTATTTCATTTATTTATGCAGCGAATCTATTATTGAGTGCTTACTATCTTCCAGATATTGCAGTAAGCATTAGCAACAAAATGTGAGTAAGCCTTCAGGTTGCTTCTTCACTTATTCAACAAGTAATTATCTGCTCTACGCCAGCTTCAGTATTAAGCCATAGAAATACAACTGAAAACAATACAGATGTTGTCCCTGCTTTCATGGAATTACATTGTGCTAGAAAGGATGAACAGGTAACAGAGAACTAAATGAGAACATACTGAATGTTACGAAAGAGATCATTGTAAGATGCTGCATGTTCCTCAGAAGAAGGTTAGTCAGTACATTTTTGTTTGCAAGTGACTAAAAACCCAACTGACCAAAGCAATATAGGAAATTTATGGCTCATTTACCTACAAAGTCAAGGATAAAACTGGTTTCACGTGCAGCTTTATTCAGGGATCAGCAGATATTAGGACTTGGTCCCTCATCTCTCTACATCGTCTTCCATGGTGTTGGCTTCACACCCAAGCCTATGTGGTAAGACTTAAGAAGTCTAGGATCACGTTATCTCAACCTCAAATCAAGCAGAAGATAAACCTTGCAATCCTGAAAGCTTAGAGATAAGGCTTTGAATTAAGTCCCATTTGGCCCTGAATGGTCTAATATTGGTCAAATGCCCAGTCCACGGTGATTTGTTAATGCCAAAAGAAAGAACGTTTTGACTGGTGAAAAGGCAGCTGAAAGCCTCACAGAAGCAAAAGTCAGGAAGAAATAAATGACTAAACAAAAAATAAGGATATTGTTATTATAAAAAAGGGCAAGTCGGTCCCAGGAACCAAAGCAAGAAATATCTAATATTATTACAAAGGGAACCTAACTCAGAGTTGGAGAATGAATAATTTCTTCCTAAAGAACTCAAATCTAGTATCCGAAGGACAAATAGGACTTGGCAACACAGAAAAATTTTACATGCAGAGAGCATCCTAGACGGGGGAACAAATGAAAATACAATTAGCAAAATCAGAAAACTAAAATTCAATGTGATGAGAGCAGAAGGAATAGGCTACAGTGGTGAGAGATGATGATGCTAACAATGTTATCAGGGACCACAATATGAAAGGCCTAATAAGCCTTGTTAAGGAGGTAGTACTTTATCCTAAGAACAAAGAGTAGTCTTTAAATGATTTTACAAAGGAAAATGACATGACTGAATATATTATAGAGCTATCACTTTGACTACCATGTGTAATAGACTGGTTTAGTGTATTCTTATCTGGTACATAGAGAATTAGAGGCAGATTTGGAACTGTAGAAAAGATTAGAAATATGTTCAAATGAATAATATAAAAAGGGAGATTTTGTTAGACTTTTAGGTAGTATTTCCAAAAAAGTATGTGTTTTAGTTTGGGCTGCTATAACAAAGTACCATAAACTGGGTGGTTTATAAACAGCAGAAAGTTATTTTTCATAGTTTGGGATGCTAGAAGTCTGAGATCAGGGTGCCAGTGTGGTTGGGTTCTGATGAGGGTGCTCTTCTGTGTTGCATACTGCTGACTGCTCGTATCCTTACATGGAGGAAAGAGAGTGAGAGGGCTCTCTGGAGTCCCTTTTATAAGGGCACTAATTCCATTCATGAGGGCTCATTAACACCCTAAGGCCTCACCTCCTAAAACCATCGCATTAGCGGTTAGGATTTCAATATATGAATTTTGGAGGGATGTAAACATTTAGTGCATAACAATATAGTTTTTAAAATACGATTTTACTTTCTAGGGCTTTGAAGGAAGTATTTAAAAATCTGTGTATGAGAGGTTTTAGTCATTATGACCATCAGCTTAGAAATGACATATTAGTGATCACTACAATTATAGCTCAAAATCCTGAAGCACCAATGATTGTAAGTATGAATCAAATTACATTAATTTTAATTGTGGAAGTGGTGGGTGTGGGTGAAGTCCTATATTATGTTGTAATATTTGTGTATTTTGTTGTAATGTTAAGTTATGCTGTAATATCATGGTGGTCACCAGTGTGCTTATCACTCTGCCAATTATTCTTTGCAATCCTTTGGAAATTTGGAATATTTTGCATATTGTGTGATTTATACATGTCCTTTCCACTTAGGATGCTTCTCTTTCCTTTCTAGTGATTCGAGTTTCCATCTGGCATCATTTCTCTTTCACTGGAAGAACTTTCTTTACAATTTCTTGTGGGGCAAATCTGCTGGCTGCTGGCAACAAATTATCTTGGTTTTCTTTTATCTGAAAATATATTTAATTCATCTTAATCCTTAAAGCCTATTCTCATTGAATATAAAACTCTAGTCTGAAAAAAAATTTTGTTTAGCATTTCAGAGATAAAGTTCTACTATCTTCTCGTGTCTGTTGTTTCTGATGAGAAGTATTCAATGTGAGGTTCCATGGTGTAATGGTGAGCACCCTGGACTCTGACGAGAAGCATTCATTATTTTAAATCATTGTTCCCCTATGTATAATATATCGTTTTTTTCTCACCGTTTTCAAGATTTTCACTCTATGGTTTTTAGCAGTTTTGAAATGATGTACTAAGGTGAGATCTCCTTTGTATTTGTTCTGCTTAGATTTCATAGAGCTTCTTGGATATATAAATTTTAGTCTTTAATAAGATTTGGAGAACTCTTGGCCATTATTTCTTCAAATATTTTTTCAGCCCCATTCTCTCTCCCTGCTTCTTCTGGAATTCTTTTTTTTTTTTTTTTTTTTTTTTTAAGTAGATACAGAATTTAACACTGTTTGCCAGGCTGTTCTTGAACTCCTGACCTTGTGATCCACCCACCTCAGCCTCCCAAAGTGCTGGGATTATAGGCGTGGGCCTCTGCACCTGGCTCTGATTACTTTTATGTTTGACTTTTTGATATTGTCCCACAGGTTTGTGAGACTCTGCTCACTTTTTTCCAATCATTTTTCTCTCCATTCTTCAGATTGGATAATTTATATTAGTCTATACATTTGAATTCACTGACTTTTTATTTCTGTCATCTCCATTCTGCTGTTAATCCCATCCAGTACATTTTTGCTTCAGATATATTTTTCAGTTTTAGAATTTATTTTGGTTCCTCTTTATAGTGTCACTTCTGCGAGTTCTCATCTTTCTATTTATTATGAGCATCTTTACTATAGATTCTGGTATACTCTTCTGAAGAGTATTCTTTTTTTTAATGACTATACATTTAACTTGGCACTACTCATCCCTTTTGGGTATGGCAGCCCAAATCTCAATTCAGTTCTTGCCTGGGATACTTGAGTATTCTCTGCACTTGTGTGGTTCAGACATCAGCTAGATATTTGGGAAGAGTTTGTACACAGACTTTGGCATTCCTCTCTCTCTTTTCCCTTCACTTTCCAGTGGATGTGGTTGCCTCTGTTCTCTGGCTTCAGGCCGCTAAGACCACAGGATTACTCTGAGTTTTAGCATTCCCACAAGGGTATAGAATATGGCCTGCTCTCAGGCCAAAAGCCTTTTTTAAATGGGAAATTCATATAGTGCCATTGCCTTCTACAAAATTCTGACATCCTTCCAGTGTTTGCTTACTCTTGGTTACAAGATAGTTGTATTTGTCACTAGCAGGAGAATTTCTCTTGGAGGTACTACTCATCTGTACCAGAAGCTGAGCCTTCACATATTTTATAATGTAAAAATCATTGAATGATTGAAATTGAGATCCAAATAGAGATCCTTGGCAACAATATTCACAAATCAGGCATGTAAGTTCTAGTTGTGCTACAAAGAACTGGCTGTGAAGACCTCAGCCCACTAACAGTGGACAAAAAGTAGTCCCAACATAAGAGTTATGGAATTCATACTGTGCAAATACGGAAACAGTCCTACATAGTATTCTAGTTAAAGCTGCAACATAGGTGGACCTTTATGTTTCTCTAAACATAGGTGGACCTTTATGTTTCTCTAGAAGTCCCTGGTCAGTTGGTAATTTCTCATTAGTGTCCTTGAAAACATTCAGATGAATTTCACGAATGTAAGTCGAAGTGAATAATATGTTCACCATCTAAAGAAATCATATAGATCTTAAAGTAATAGGAATATTAAACTACAAGCTCATAAGCCTAGGGTTTGCCCCTGTAAACTGTCCCTAATATGCAAAGTCCAACTAGGATATTTCTGACAGGAATGCTGACATGCTAAAATGTTTGCAACTCTGGTGATTCTTCAGGGCTTTTCATGCTAAGTAGGAGCTACTTTATTATCTCTTGACCAAACATTTGACATACCAAGAATGGTTGGGGTAGAAGTGGAGATGTTTAAGAAGAAAAGCTGTTGAGAATAACTGGATTTTCTTCCCTTACTGTGTCATTTGAAGTATAGATAATGAATTACAGAAGTAACTATGAAGACCTAACACATTTTGGATCGTTAACAAATTTTACATAGACTATTCATAGAATAATATAAAATATTTCTTAGAACCTACAGAAGTTTAAAATTAAATAAATCTGGGTTATTTAATGTTAAATAAGCTTATCTGGCTATATGTTTTTATTTTTTGCTTCACCCTTTATTGCTATTCATGCTTTATGAATTCAAATGAATGACAATAGGAAAATTTGATAAATGTACTTAAATAGTAAATATGAGCATCTGCACCTTAACTTTCATCTTATACATTCATATTTATGCTTGTTTTATGTATTTATATTAGGAATGTGGCTTTGCTAAGTATTTGATACTGTTTGCCACCTTTAATGAAGGTAAGAAAAAATAAAACTTTAAACTTCTTATGATTATCTTGATGAGTCTTATACAGCATTTAAGCTTTCATTTTATGTGTTTTTTTCCCTCACAGTTAAAAGTCAAAATATTTTGGTAAAAGGACTTAAACTTTCTAATTCCTATGAAGATTTTGAGTTGAAGAAATTACTATTCAACATAATTGTGATCTTAAGTAAAGATTTACCTACTATACAGGTAAAGAGTAACCAAGGCAGAAAAATTAATAAAAATTATCTCACTTTGTAGTATAACTTTTTTAAAGTCCTGACTGTAAATCTTTTGTCAATTCATATATTTACCATAGAAAGTAGTAAACTCTTACTGGCCTGAATTTTAGCTTTTAAAATTCTTCTTTGCTTATCTGTTAGTAAATTTAAGCACCTAAATTTAAACCATATAAACCAAAGAAAAATAGTAGAACCTAAGAGATTTAATAATACATTTAGATCTCTTGAATTAAAGAGCATAAAATGAAAGAAGCTCCACTTAGGCACATCCAGCCTAATAGTCTGTCTCTGACCATAGTAACAAGGACTGATTTAATGCTGGAGAAAATTATTAACCTCTATGATGCCAATCTCAAACTCTTATGAACCTGCTTTTTCATCACACAAACCTAATGTCTTTAATTACTTTGACTCTCTATGAATCTATTTTAATACGTTGTTTCCTGCATCACAACATGATGTAATTTGAAGAACATTGGAACTGAATTTCACTGCTGGCTTATCACCTACTAGCTATGTGGCCTTAGCAAAATTACCTCATCTATCTGTGGTTCAGCTCCTCCTTCTGTAAAGGAAAGATTGCAATGCTTCGGCCCTGCTCACCGGTCTATTGTGAAGTTGAGATGAAGGCTTTATAAACTATAAAGTGATAGTAAATGTATTATTAACAATACTGTTACTTTAATTAGTTACTGCATTAAGTTAAATTTCCTTTTAATCTTAAAACTCTACCAAGCTCCAAGGATTACCATGAAAATGAAATAGGAATTCAGTCGATCAACATCACTACCAAAAATATAAAGATGGGATAGTCTAGCAGTAAAGGCTTTAGTCAGACAGAATCCCAGTGCTGCCACTTTCTAGCTGTGTGGTGTTTAATGGGTTATTTGATTTCTCTAAATCCCAGGTAGCTCAACTTCAACATGGGGATAACACCTACCTTGAGATTATTATGAGGATTTAACTGAGCTCAGCATTTTCTTAGTAATACAACTTTGAGGAATATATATATTTTCAAATGCTCAGGAAAAGAAAAATTGTCTTTACAGTCATATCTTTATTATTTGTGACAAAAAAATATACATACTGTGTAGAACCTAAATGTATTTTCCAAAATACAAATGAAAAATCATTTGGAAAATTATTCCATAAATTATGGTTTATTATTCTAATAGAGTATTACATAAATATTAAAATTAGAGCTATAAAGATAATGAAATCTACACTATAGTTTATAAGTCAATTTTAATTGATTAAACAACATTTTATAAACAACAGAGTCAAGTAGCACAGATTATGGTGAGCTTCTTAAAATACTTTGTGAGTAGCGAAATCACCCATTTTTGTGTGTCATTTAAGTTGTGTTCCAGTAATATTACTGGTAATGATAATGAATATGTACACTATCATTTGCAACACAGGGTATTTTTGAAACATTATGTACTTAATTCTAACAATAATGTTAGAACTAGCAGTTATTCCTGTTTTCTCAACTCTATGTCTTGTATTCTTTTCATATGGACTAGTAGGGAATGAGAAAAAATGTTTTTGGGAAAGTCATTTTAGAATAATGCCAAATTAAAAGAAAATTTAATATAGCATATGATGTTTTCTTCTCTTGTGAATCATAAGTATGCATCAATCAGAATCAGCTATATTAATTCTGTTGTCATAATAGCTGTGCATTTTATCTCATTTTTATTAAAATGATGGAGTCAATAAAATTTAAAAATATTAGGCATATAATTAAACATGACTTGTGACCTAACTAACATTTATTTGGTAGAATATTTATGTAAATTCTGTTGCACATGTTTAAATATTCACTATAGTCATTGCGTCAGACAAAATTATTTTTTATGGTACACAACTGAATCTGTGATACATTTCCTTTTTAAAAAGAGAGTGAGGAAAGAAATGTCAGCATTTTCCCCCAAATATTCTACTCCTATGGTTTTATTATAAGCAGTAACTAAATTACATATATGAGCACCAAAGACAAAAAATTAACACATATTTTATATTATTGTCAGAGTGTACAGTCCTCAGAAAAGAGAATCATAATCAACTGGTATTAAATTTTTCTGGGTTTTTTTTGGTACCTATCATAGATCAGGGTTATTTTATAATGGAAGTATTTTGAAATAGTCATCAATAAAACATCAAAATGTAGTTTTTTTAATTTAATTGCCTTAGATCAAATAAAGTAGTTTTAGCTGTTTCCAACAAAGTATCCTTTGTTTTTTCTCACAGCTATTGATTGAGGGCAAAGTTATTTTGGCTTTGTTTACCTATGTTAAGAAGCCTGAGAAACAAAAAACAATTGACTGGTCTGCAGCACAGTATGAAGAATTACAACTGCATGCAATTGCCACTTTGTCGTCAGTGGCTCCTTTATTAATAGAAGAATACATGTCATGCCAGGGAAATGCTCAAGTCCTTGCATTTCTAGAATGGTGTGAGAGTGAAGGTGAGTGGCCCTTCAAGATTCCTGTCAAAATTCTCATCTTCAAATTTCAACTGAATGCTCAATATATGCATGGAAATAACAGTGAAGTTAATTAAAGCTACAAGAAGTAAAAACATGTAGATCTGTCTTCTTATTAATGTATTTATACGTTGTTTTAAGAAAAACAGATTTTATTTAAAGTCAGACATTAGTAAATGTCAGAGTTGATGCACACATAAAGAAATCATACATGTAATTTAAATTTTTGTATGATTAGACCTATCTAAAAATTATAATTAGGAAGAAAAATCCTGGAAATATTTTATTTGCTTTGTTTGTTTGTTAGTTGAGACAGGGTCTCACCCTGTCGCCCAGGCGAGAGTGCAGTGGTATACTCATGGCTCACTGCAGCCTCAACCTCCTGGGCTCTAGTGATCCTCCCACTGCAGCCTTCCCAGTTACCAGGACTACAAATGCATGCCACCATGCCCAGATCATTTTTGTATTTTTTGTAGAGAGGGTTTTGCCATGTTTCCCAGTCTAGCCTTGAACTACTGGGCTGAAGCCATCTGCCTGCCTTGGCCTCTCACAGTGTCCTGAAATCAATTACAATACTGCCCAGCCTGGCAATATTATAATGCATTCATTCAACAAATATTTATGACTGCCTGTTGGGTACTAGATACTGTTTTAACTACTGAAAATTCATTTAGGCTTAAAACAAATAAACATCCTTCTCTCCATGGAGCTTAAAATCTAGATCTCTAGGTATTTTATTCTCTTTGTAGCAATTGTGAATGGGAGTTTGCTCGTGATTTGGCTCTCTATTTGTCTATTATTCATGTATAGGAATGCTTGTGATTTTTGCATAGTGATATTGTAACCTGAGACTTTGCTGAAGTTGCTCATCAGCTTGAGATTTTGGGCTGAAACGATGGAGTCTTCTAAATATACGATCATGTCGTCTATAAATAGAGACAATTTGACTTCCTCTTTTCCTAATTGAATACCCTTTATTTCTTTTTCTTGCCTGATTGCTTTGGCCAGAACTTCCAATACTATGTTGAATAGGAGTGGTGAGAGAGGGAACCCTTGTCTTGTGCCATATTTCAAAAGGAATGCTTCAAGTTTTTGCCAATTCAGTATAATCTTGGCTGTGGGTTTGTGAAGGCCCTCTTCAAGGAGAACTACAAAACACTGCTCAAGGAAATAAGTGAGGACACAAACAGATGGAAAAACATTCCATGCTCATGGTTAGGAAGAATCAATATCATGAAAATGGCCACAATGCCCAAAATAATCTATAGATTCAGTGCCATCCCCATCAAGCTACCATTGACCTTCATAGAAAAGAGCCCGAATAGCCAAAACAATCCTAAGCAAAAAAAAAAAAAAAAAAAAAAAAAAAGGGGGGGGCAACACCCAACCGGTCTTAAAACAATAAAAAAGGCAACAGTAAACAACCAGCATGGTACTGATACCAAAACAGAGGTATAGACCAATGGAACAGAAAAGAGGCCTCAGAAGTAATGCCACACATCTATAACCATCTGATCTTTGACAAACCTGACAAAAACAAACAATGGGGAAAGGATTCCCAATTTAATAAATGGTGTTGGGAAAACTGGCTAACCATATGCAGAAAGCTAAAACTGGACCCCTTCCTTACATTTTATACAAAAAATTGCTCCAGATGGATTAAAGGTCTAAACATAAGCCCTAACACCACAGAAACCCTAGAGGAAACCTAGGCAAAACCATTCAGGACATAGGCATAGGCAAGGACTTCATGACTAAAACACCAAAAGCAATGGCAACAAAAGCCAAAATAGACAAATGGGATCTAACTAAACTTAAGAGTTTGAGCACAGCAAAAGAAACTATCATTAGAGTGAACTGGCAGCCAATAGAATGGGAAAAAAATGTTGCAATCTACCCATCTGACAAAGGACTAATATCCAGAATGTACAAAGAATTTAAACAAATTTACAAGAAAAAAGCAACCCCATCAAAGAGTGGGCAAAGGATATAAACAGACACTTTTCAAAAGAAGACATTTATACAACCAACAAACATGAAAAAAATGCTCATCATCACTGGTCATTAGAGAAATGCAAATCAAAACCACATTGAGATACCATCTCATGCCAGTTAGAATGGCGATCATTAAAAAATCAGGAGACAACAGATGCTGGAGAGGATGTGGAGAAATAGGAACACTTTTACACTGTTGGTAGGGGTGTAAATCAGTTCAACCATTGTGGAAGACAATGTGGCAATTCCTCAAGGATTTAGAAATAGAAATACCATTTGACCCAGCAATCCCATTACTGAGTATATACCTAAAGGATTATAAATCATTCTATTATAAAGACACATGCACACGTATGTTTTGTGGCACTGTTTACAATAGCAAAGACTTGGAACCAACCCAAATGCCCATCAATAATAGACTGGATAAAGAAAATGTGGCACATATACACCATGGAATACTGTGCAGCCATAAAAAAGCATGAGTTCATGTCCTTTGCAGGGACATGGACGAAGCTGGAAACCATCATTCTCAGCAAACTGACACAAGAACAGAAAACCAAACACCGCATGTTCTCACTCATAAGTGGGTGTTGAACAATGAGAACACATGGACACAGGGAGGGGAACATCACACACTGGGGCCTGTTTGGGGGATGGGGGGACTAGGGGAGGGATAACATTAGGAGAAATACCTAATAGGTTTAGATGATGGGGATGGATGCAGCAAACCACCATGGCATGTGTATACCTATGTAACAATCCTGCACAATCTGCATATGTACCCCAGAACTTAAAGTAAAATAATAATAATAATAATCTAGATCTCTAGCCAGAAGTAATGACTCCAGTGTGGTCTACCAAATTAGTAGAGCCCCAGTTTGTTTGTATTTTATTTCAGTTCTTAGAAAGGAAAAAGAAATACATTTGTTTTTAAAAAGTTTTATAAGGAAGATATTGCTGCTTTTCTGGTGGTAATTTTGCTCTGGAAATAATTTTGTACAATGCATTTTCATTAGATCAAGACCATCACTCATTTATGCATGAAGGAGGAAAAAATGATAGCCTTTTTATTCTCTAGTTTCCAATATGCTGAGCTACTAAATTTAGTCTTACAAAATTATTTTTTCACTAAATAATTCTTCAGTCTATCCTTTATATCGTTTATGTTTGTAGAAGACTTTAAGGCAAAAGGGGAAATGCTGGCTAATAGGACTGATAGCTAATAGCTATTCAGAACCTACTATCTGGTAGGCCTTATACACCTTCCAAGTATTCAGTCACTTAGTCCTCTCAACAAACCTAAGGGGTACAGGTATTATTATCCCTGTTTATCAGATGGGTAGAACTCAGTCTAAGAAGTTAAATAACTTATTCTTGGCCACAAGCGGCAGAGCAAAGATTTAACTCAGATTCTATATAGAACCCACAATTTTAACCAACATGCAATACTCAGAACAGTATTTTCAACTTTTTTTTTAAACTGGAAACATAAAGCTGCTTCTAAAAGAAGCTTTTAAAGAAAGCATAGCATAAAGAAGGGAGAATTTGCCTTGATACTTATCAAGACCTACCATAAAGCTGTTGTAATTAAAATCACGTGGTACTGCGTCATGGTTAGTCAATGGCATGGAATATATGGAAGGTCGGCATTACAAGAGATGATATTGCCAATCAGTGAGGGAAGGATGGTGTTGGGGTAGTTGGTCTTCCATGTGAAAAAATAAAAATTAGATCTTTTCACTTTGTTTTTTAAAAAATCAGTTGCAAAATTAATAAATTGATGTAAATATGAGAAGTCATACAGTTGAAACTCTTAGAAGAAAACATGGGAAAATATCTTTATGCTAGATATCAGGGTAGGAAAAGGTTTCTTTAAAGACTCATAAGTTTAAGGTACAAGAAAAGATCGATGCATTTAAGTACTATAAAATGTACAAATGTCTATGACAAAATCTAAGTGAAATACTAATCTACAAATTGAGAGAAGACATTTACTACCCCTGTGACTGATAATAGATTCGAATCCAGCTTTATAAAGAACTCCTACATATCAACAAGAAAACAACTCAGTAGAGAAGTATGCAAAGACAGGGACTGCCATATCACAGAGAAAACCCCAAATTTTCAAAAAAAAAATTAAAAACTCTCAATCCCATTGGTAATCAAATAAATAAAATTAACATAACAATGAACTATCATTTCAAATTTAAGAGATTTCAGGGAAAATCAGGACCAGGTATAGTAGCTCACAACTGTAATCCCAACACTTTGAGAGGTCATGGCAGAAGGATCACTTGAGGCCAGAAGTTCAAGACCATCCTAGGCAACATGGCAAGACCCCATTTCTTAAAAAGAAAAAAAAAAGCTGGTCATAGTGGCACATACCTGTAGTCCTAGCTTCTTGGGAGACTGAGGTGGGAGTATCACTTGAGCCTGAGAGATTGAGACTACAGTGAGCCGTGATCACATCACTGCACTCTAGCCTGGGCAACAGAACAAGATCCTGTCTCTTAGAAAAGAAAAATTAATTCATCTTATGCATAGTATCTATATAAATACCTTGGGAAACAATTTAGCACCTTTAGTAAAATTCAATGTGGATATATCCTATATGATTCTAGTCACATGGAAAAACTTCTTAATGGATAGAAGAGGACATGAAGCAGAATGTTTATTGTTAACAGCTTATACTAGTGAATGGATAAACTATAATTCATTTATAAAAATGAATGCTGAAAGCAGTTAAAATGAATAATCTATATCTACTTGTGACAATGTGAATAATTTTTAAAGCAAACATAATTTTGAATAATAGAAGCAAGTTGCAAAAGATGCATATGATACATTTTAGTAAAATTCTAAAACACATATTCTGAGAATAGAAGGAAAGAAAAGGAATAATATTTTATTTCTCTTAAAAACTAAAGCAAATATGACAAAATTTTAATATTTGTTTAAACTTTTGATAAATGTGTAAGATATCTGATATATTGTTTATTTGAAATGTTTTTGTTTTAAATTATCAATTTGTTTCCACAGATCCGTTTTTCAGTCATGGTAACAGTTTTCATGGTACAGGTGGCCGAGGCAACAAGTTTGCCCAGATGCGTTACAGTTTACGACTCCTGAGAGCCATGGTCTCCCTTGACGATGAGACTGTAAACACAGATCTTTGTGAAAAGGGAACAATTCAGCAAATGATAGGTAAAATATAACATGGTGGTTTACCGATGAAAGAGGAATATTTATAATAGCAGTAGTTCTGTTAACAATGTTCTTCTAAAATTTATTTTGTCTTTATGACTGAGAAACTCCTGAATATTTTCCTGATTTTTGTTTCATATTGTTGCTATAAATCAGTTTTTCTTCTTACTGAAGTATCATAATCACTAACCCTTTAAACATTTATTTCTTCAACTCAGATACCATTTCATTTAGGATTATCTTTATCCTTTTTTTAAATGGGCTATTCTACTTTTTGTTTTTGAGACAGAGTCTCTCTGTCACCCAGGCTGGAGTGCAGTGGCACAATCTGGGCTTCCTGCAATTTCCACCTCCTGGGTTCAGGTAATTCTCCTGCCTCAGCCTCCCAAGTAGCTGGGACTACAGGCGTGCACCACAATGCCCAGCTAATTTTTTTGTATTTTTTTAGTAAAGATGGGGTTACACCGTGTTAGCCAGGATGGTCTTGATCTCCTGACCTTGTGATCTGCCGGCCTCAGCCTCCCATAATGCTGGGATTACAGGCATGAGCCACCGCGCCTGGCCAGGTCACCACTTTTGGCCAAGCCTTTTGGAGCTATTTTAAAACAGGATAACATGGCATTTCCAATGCATGTATCATAATGGAACACTGGTACATTGGCATTTACAGAAATGTACAGAGGAGTTTCTTTTCTGATATGAAATATCAGAATATCCTTGACTTTGAACTTATACTTGACTATGCTAAATCACCATGTCCCCTAAAATAAGTACACATAAACTCAGTATAAAATTCAGAACCCCTAAACAAAAGCTGCTTTACCTTTTGTTATTTAAAAAAGTTATCTCGATCATACCTTTCCTTGACTTTGAAAAGAGTTATTTCAGTCATTCATATGCAGTGATTATTTCACTAGTCAATTATATAATCTGGTAGATGTTAATATTAATTAATTATAAATGCTTACTCAAAAACTCTTCTACTTGTTAAATTAAGGTGCTTACTCCTTCATCATTCGTGGAGTGGGGTGGTGCTCTCTAATAATAGTAATATAGAAAATAACAGGAAATTGAAGTATATTGAAAAGGGAGCTAGGTGAAAACATTTACCCTTTTGTCCAGTTTGTATGGGATGAACCGACCTGAAAGTGCATTTTATCATTCCTGTGCACATTCTGTTGCATAAAACTCAGTCTAACTAGAGGAAATCCAGTAAATATAATCTTTCATACGTCTAGGAAGAAGTCTTAATCCTACCTGCACTAGGGAATAGGGTAGGGAAAAGGGAAAACAAATAGCAATGGTTCTTCTCGTCTTAGAACCTTTTCCCCTTAACTGAAAATAGGCTGATCTTTATGTTAAGTTCTTGGAGGTAGGGACCTTGTCTAACTGAGTCTAACAGGGCTTTGTAGTAGTAATGTGCTCAATAAGTAGTAACTAGATTTTAAATGTACATTTATACACTTTCTGGGTATAGGGTACACTGCTTGGATGATAGGTGCACCAAAATCTCAGAAATAACCAATAAAGAACTTATCTATGTGACCAAAAACCACCTGTTCCACAAAAATTATTGAAATAAAATAAAAATGTTTGTATACTTTCTGTGTAGACACTGGGGTTACAAACATGTATAATGCAGGACACTGAAGACATTTTCCTTAATGAGAAAATAGGAACTATGTATATCATGGAAAGATAGCATGTGTTACCCTACATGTTATCAATTAGACACTTAATGAGTAGTACAGAATAATGTGCAGAAACTAAGAGGCTTGGGTAGCTTTCAAGGCTAGGAAGTCAGGATTCTGTGAGGTAAAGGTAGTTTAAAGAGGTAGAAAAACAGACATAGCGCTCAAGCAGGGAAATAGCATGAACAGAGAGACATGGTCCTGAAATATGCATGGTGATGTGTTCAGAGCTAGTTTAAGAGGAGCCAAAGTTTTATGAAGACAAATGATATAAGATAGGTTAATTGTATAGCCAGAGGCCAAGCTGGAATGAGTTTTGAGTGATTGACAACAGTTCAAACTTCATCCTCTTAAGGCATGGAGAGCCACAAGGGGTTTTGATTAGTGACGTTGTATGTACAATGTTGTGTTTTAGGAAGAAGAATCTGGGAGAAATAGAATGATCTAGAACAAGAAGACAATAAAGGCAAGGAGTTGAAGGGTACTTAAATATGGAGCATTATACTATGTTACAGACAGCAGGGAATGTTACTGCCTGCATTCAGTTAGGAAGGAGAATGAGATGATCTAGAAAGAAGAAGCAGACCTATGGCCAATCAGATTGGATTCCTAGAAGATGTTCTTGATAAATGGAAATAGGCCCCTCTATCCATGGCATACCCCAGCACTGGGCCTCCAGCCGGCTCAACTGGCCTTCCTTAGGGTCTGATTCCACCTGTAATTCATCCTACTGGGACCTAGAATAGTCCCTCAGGGACAGTTATAGAGATAGGCTAGGATTTCCATGGCCCTTCTACTTTGGAACATAGCTCCATACTTTTCTGCTAATGCCAGTGACCCCTTTAACAGAGACAAAGTGACTTTTGTTCTTTATTTAAAGCTTAAAAAAAATCATTTTTGAGGCAAAATTGTATCATGAATATAATTTCATCAGTGTTAGTGGCCCCTCTTCAGTCCTGTTCAATTTCAATTGGAAGCAAGAGAGGGATTTTAAAGGACAAGGAATACTGTTACCTAAAGTTGTTTAAAACACCTTCAGTTAGACATCAAGGAAAGATGCAGAAAGTAGTAACAGGAATAGAAAACACATTTAAAGAGATCTGCTGCCTTTGCTTAGACTTGACCCTGTTAACCATGAGGAGAGGAAGAAATTAGGCAAACTACAGTCAGGAAACTTCTTCATATATTTGCAAAGGCATTCATTTCCTACCTCATGAAACTCTGCAAAGTGTCAGGTTATTGGGGCATCCTTTAATGACACTATTAATTCTGTACTAGAATTTCTGTTTATGTGAGGCTATGGATTATATTGAGAAATTCTATATATGTAGGTAGGGCTACTGATTGTATTGAAAACTCCAGGAATTCACTTATCGTCTTTTCATAGCCTCTAGGTTACTATTCAATGAAAATGTCCTCTTCTAACATAGTTTCTCTAGGCTGGGCATGGTGGCTCACACCTGTAATCCCAACACTTTGCGAGGCCCAGACAGGAGGATTACTTGAGCTGAGGAGTTCAAGACCAGCCTGGGCAACATAATGAGACCCTGTCTCTTTATAACAAATAAAAATAAGTAAATAAATAAAAAAGTTTCTCTAGCCAAAGAAACTTTTTTAGAAGAGATTTCCAAACAGTAATTGATCAAAATTTAAAAAAAGTATCTAATAACTATACATCCTTTAAATGTTTTCATACCAGGAATCTTTAAAAATATAATAAGCAAGACTAATGAAAAGGAAGAAGCTATTGTTTTGGAAATCCAGTCTGATATATTACTTATCCTATCTGGTCTTTGTGAGCATCATATTCAAAGGAAGGTATGTATGCCTGTGAAAGTTTTGTTCAGGTCTCCCAGTCACCTAACACTATAAACTATTTTTGTAAGTGTCTATAATTGTATTTAGTTTTGTGAAAATTTAATATTTTTGTTAATAGAGTATAATTATATAAAGTAGAAGGTACAGGATATACAGTGGTATACACCCATTTCACTAATACCCCAATTAAAACAAAGAATATTTCTCTCTGTATAAAATTTCCTCATCCCCGTAGAAGTCATCCCCCCACTCACCTCCAGACAAACTACTATTCTGTTTTCTATTCCTATATGTTGATTTTGCCTATTCTTTAAGTTTATATGAATGGGATCACACAATATTTATTGTTTTATGTCTGGATTGTGTCATCCAGCATCATATTTGAGAAATACATCCATGTCGGCCTGGCGTGGCGGCTCACGCTTGTAATCTCAGCACTGTGGGAGGTTGAGGCAGGTGGATCACCTGAGGTCAGAAGTTCAAGACCAGCCTGGCCAACATGGAAAAACCTTGTCTCTACTAAAAATACAAAAATTAGCCAGGCATGGTGGTGCCCACCTGTAACAATCCCAGTTACTCAGGAGGCTGAGGCATGAGAATCGCTTGAACCCAGGAGGTGGAGGTTGCAGTGGGCCTAGATCTCACCATTACAGTCCAGCCAGGGTGACAGAGTGAGATTCTGTCTCAAAAAAAAAAAAAGAAAAAAGAAATATATCCATGTCATTCAATGCATCAATAATTCATTTCTTTTTATTGCCAAATAGTATTCCATTGTATGAATATACCAAAATTTGTTTATCTGTTCCCCTATTGATAGGTAGGCACTTGGGTTCTTTTATTTATGGCTATAGTGAATAAAGCTTCAGTGAACATTCTTGTACTAGTCTCGTACTAGTACATAATACTTTCATTTCTCTTGGGTAAGTACCTAAGAGTGGGGAATTGATGTAGGTGTATCTTTATCTTTATAAGAAACTGCCAAACAGTTTTACAAAGTGGGCTATACCATTTGAAATGTTGTTTGGGGTTTGAATTGGGTTCAAACCTAAAGCCAAAAGTTAGAACGAGATCTTAATCCCCTTTTATCTTTTTTAGCTCCATAGTGAACTCTGAGTCTCAGAGATTGATAATTTAAATATTAAATAGCAAGGGATGGAATTGGAAAGGTAAAAAAAAAATGATGGTTTCAGTAGATAGATTTTAAGTGAATGCCTGCTTAGCTCCAAGCTTTGATGCATCAAATTTCTTCTCATATTCTACCGCCCTGTGCCTGGGCTCCTCTGGAAAAATAATCATAATCTTGCTTACTGGGAACCAGAACTGAACAACAAGGCAATGAGAAAGGTAATTAGAGAAAAATATTAAGTGGTTAAAACTTCACATAAATTGTTAAAGGTTTTAACTACATTTATATCTTATTTTTCTCTTGGGGTCATTAAAAACTTTTTCATGATAGTTATTACTATACAATAATTGATCTGGCATAATGCTAGACTGCATTCATTATAATGTTGAAGAAAACAGAATTGCAAATTTTATGACTTTAGGAGAAAGGGAATAAAACAAAAAATCTAAAGGGATATTATTAAACTCGCATGTTGATTGATACCCCCTCTTAAAATGATTAGTTTTATAATAATTTGTTTTAAATTCCTGAGAACAAGTAAGTACAGTTTTTTAAACTGTACTAAAAGCAGTATTTTTCTAACAATGTTGCTGTATTTCTCTGTTAGAAAAATAATTTTAGGGGATAGATAAAGTAGGAAATGAAGGAATTATTTATTTCAAGAAATAATTTAAAACAAATATCTTAAACAGGAAATTTTTGGAACTGAAGGAGTAGATATAGTTCTTCATATGATGAAAACAGACCCCAGGAAGTTACAGAGTGGCTTAGGCTATAATGTACTTCTTTTTAGTACGTTGGACAGCATTTGGTGAGTATTACTCTAATCAAATAAGGTAGACTCACAGTAGTCATGCATCACTTTACAACAGTGGGGATACATTCTGAGAAATGTGTCCTTAGACAATTTTGTCTTATGCAAACATCATACGGTGTACTTATACAAACCTAGACGATATAACCTACTACACACTTAAGCTAGATGCTGTAGCCTAAAGGTTACAAACTGTGTCATGTTACTATACCGAATACTGTGGTAATTGTAACACAGTGGTATTTGTATATCTAAACATTTAAAAAGGTACAGTAAGACTACAGAATAAAAGATTTTAAAAAATAGTACACCTGTAGAGGGCACTTATGAATAGAACTTGCAGTATCAGAAGTTGCTATGAGTGAGTCAGTGAGTGAATGGTGAATGAATGTGAAAGCCTAAGACCTTATTATACATTACTATAGACTTTACCAACACTTTACACTTAGATTACACTAAACGTATTTTTAAAAACTTTTCTCAATAATATATTAACCTTAGCTTACTGTAATATTTTTTACTTTATAAATGTTTTAATTTCTCTAAGTTTTTGGCTCTTTTGTAATAACATTTAGCTTGAAATACAAGCACATTGGCCAGGCACAGTGTCTCATGCCTGTAATCCCAAAACGTTTGGAGGCTGAGGCAGGTGGATCACAAGGTCAAGAGATCGAGACCATCCTGGCAACATGGTGAAACCCCATCTCTACTAAAAATACACACAAAAAAATTATCTGGGCGTGGCGGCACACGCCTGTAGTCCCAGCTACTCTGGAGGCTGGGGTGGAAAAATCCCTTGAATCCAGAAGGTGGAGGTTGCAGTGAGCCGAGATTGTGCCACTGCACTCCAGCCTGGCAACAGAGCAAGACTCTGTCTCAAAAAAAAAATACAAAACACACACACACAAAAAAAAAAAACTAGCTGGGCATGGTGGTGCATGCCTGTAGTCCCAGCTACTCGGGAGGCTGAGGCAGGAGAATCACTTGAACCCAGGAGGCAGAGGTTGCGGTGAGCCGAGATCATGCCACTGCACTCCAGCCTCGCAACAGAGTGAGACTGAGTCCCTGCCAAAAAAATACAAACACATTGTATAGCCATACAAAAATATTTTCTTTCTTTATATCCTTATTCTATAAGTTTCTTCTTTAAAACAAAATTACGTTGTTTTTATTTGTTAAAAACTAAGATACAAACACAAATTAGCCTAGGCTTGTGAAAAAATATTTCTGTGCATATATTTTATTACACTTGCATTGATGTTTCTGTCCAGTATACACCTAGATGTAAAAATGCCTACATCTGGGCATTTTTATGTCTGTTCAGCTTTAAGAGATAATACCAAAAAATTTTCCGAAGTACTTATATCAATTACACCTTTCCCAGTAATGTGGAGATTTATCCTTGCTCCACACCCTTAACAACACATTGCATTGTATCTTTCATTGCAGCCATTCTTGTGGACTTGTACCAGTGTCTCTTTGTAGTTTTAATTTTCATATTCCTGATTACTAACAAGTTCATTTGCCATTTGAATAGCCTCTTTTTTGTGAAATCCCTGCTAAGTCCCTTGCTTTTCTACTGAATTACCTATTATTTTTTATTGAGTTCTTTATATGCAGTGGGCATGAGCCTTTATCTGTTACATGTTTGTCAAATATATTCTGCTACCCTGAGGTTTACATTTTCATTCTCTTTACTCTCTTTTTGTTAAACCAATAGTCTTAATTTCAGTGTGGTCTAATTTACCAGTCTGGTTTTTTATGGTCATTATTTTTAGTGCCCTGTTTAAGCAGTCTTTTCTTACCCCATAATCATGAAGATTACTGCCTATGTTTCTTCTAGAAGCTTTATTGTTTTGCCCTTTACATTTAGGCCTGCAATCTACCTGAAATTGATTTGTAGGTATGGTGTGAGGTGAGGTGCAAGTTTTACTTTTTTTTGTATGAATGTAAGCCAATGCTGTTTTTGGATAAACCATCATTTACCCACTGCTTTGCAGTACCTACTTTGTACAAATCAAATGTCCATATGTATTTGGATCTATTCTAGGCTTCCTACACTGCCCTACTGGTCTTTTGTCTATCCTTCTGTAATATTGTGCTATTTTAATAACTGGGTCTTTTTAATAAGCCTAGACATCTGGTAGAGTAAGTCATCCTACTTTTTCCTTCCCCATTAAGATTGTCTTAGCTTTTGCTGACCCCTTGCATTTAGATATTATATTAGTCAAGTTTCCCTAGAGAGACAGAACCAGTAGGAAAAAACAGAAAGAGAGAGAAAGATAGATCGAGATTTATTATAAGGGATTGGCTCACACAATTATGAAGGCTGAAAAGTCCCAAGAACTACCATCAGCAAGCGGAGTACCCAGGAGTACTGATGGTGTCGTTCCAGTCTGAGACTGACGGCCTAAGGACCAGAAAGTCCAGTTGTCTGGGCTGCTGTGGCATTTGTAAACCATCATTGTGCTGGTGGGAGTGTAGCAGTGAGGATGACCAAAGGTCACTTTTATCAGCATCTTGGTTTTGATGGGTTTTAGCCAGCTTCTTCACTGCAACCTGTTTTATCTGCAAGGTCTTGATAACCTGTATCTTACACTGACCTCCTGTCTCATCCTGTGACTTAGAGTGCCTTAACCATCTGGGAATGAAGCCCAGTAGGTCTCAGCCTTATTTTACCCAGCCCCTATTCAAGATGGAGTTGCTCTCATTCAAACACTTTTAACAAAATAATCTTAACTGCAAAGAGGAGATATAATCAATAATTATCCCATATTTGAAGTGCACCAACATCTTGAAACAGCAATGTCAACAAGGCATGTAAATATTTTACAGAGTTTCATTCTGAACCCAGTATGATTGGTCAAGGCCTAAGGCACAGTTTTTTTGTTTTTGCTTTGTTTTGTTTTTTTGAGATGCAGTCTCATTCTGTCACCCGGGATGGTGTGCAGTGGCATGATCTTGGCTCATTGCAACCTCCGCCTCCTGGGTTCAAGCAATTCTTCTGCCTCAGCCTCCTGAGTAACTGTGAATACAGGCATCCACCACCATGCCCAGCTGATTCTTGTATGTTTAGTAGAGATGTCATTTCTCCATGTTAGCCAGGTTGATCTCAAACTCCTGACCTCAGGTGATCTGCCGCTCTCAGCCTCCCAAAGTGCTGACATTACAGGTGTGAGCCACCATGCCCAGCCTGAGGCACAGTTTTAAGAGGTCCTGAGAACATGTGCCCCAGATAGTTGGGCTATAGCTTGGTTTTATTCATTTTATGGAGATACAAGACTTCAATCAGTACACATAAGGTATGCTTTGGTTTGGTTCAGAAAGGAAGGAACTCAAAGCTGGGGTTTATAGGTCAGAGATGGATTCAAAAATTTCCTAATTGCCATCTGTTGAAAAGGGTAAGTTATTATTTAAAAACCTGGGATCAATAGAAAGGAGTATCTGGGTTAAAATAATTGATTGTTGAGACCACATTTCTTATTATATAGAATAGTTGGTGAATGTAAAAGGTGCCAGACTTAGTTAAATCTCTCCTGGATCAGGAAAATACTTGGACAAGGCAGTGGATTCTCTACAGACTATATATTTTCCCCAGAAGAGAGAACTGTGCAGGGTCATTTTAAAGTAAGTCAAAGGAATATATTTTGGGTAAAATATTTCGATTTCTTTCAGAGCCTACTGTCATGTGGTGCTATACTGGAGTCAGGTTGGAATTTGGTATCTCATTGCTGTGAAGGGTCTGTTTTTTCATTCTTAAGATCTCTGTTTTAATATTAATACTGGTCAGTTGTGCCTAAATTCCAAAGGAAGGAAGGTATAATGAGGCATGTCCAATCCCTCCTTCCCATCGTGGCCTGAACTAGTTGAAATTTCAAGTTGTCTTTGGAATGCCTTGGCCAAGAGAAGGGTCCATTTAGTTGGTTGGGGATTTATTTTTGGTTTACAGCAACAATAAATGGATATACCTTGAAAAAAAGTTTCTAAACCAACCAGAGAAGATCACTAATAATAATTAATATTATGAAAGCAAAGGATAATGTTTCATTTTTAGGAAAGAAATAGGCAGTTATGAAAAATAATTGATACTGGTTTTTAAAAACATTGAAATTAAGCAACACTGGTAAAGTTTCTTCAAAGTTCTGTTTTTTTTAGGTAAAACATTAGCTACTTGATTTAATGAAATGAAGAAAACATATTCTTTGAAAATGCTTTCATAAAAGTAAAGCTGTACAAATTGAGTTTAACATTAAATGTTTGTCGAATGAATAACTTCCTTTTCATTTAAGGTGCTGCATTTTGGGATGTTATCCCTCAGAGGATTACTTTCTTGAAAAGGAAGGCATTTTTCTCCTTTTGGATGTGTTGGCAGTAAGTATGGCTATAACAATTGCAAGACAAAAGAAAAATATGATTAATAAAGACCTTTTCCAAATTGAGTCCCATAGGGCACTATTCTATGAATAAATATGCCCCAAATCATGTTCAAAGGTACTGTCTTAAACAAAATTGCTCCTAGAGATTCATAATACACAGTGTATTAAAGGCTCTGACAATTCCTCCAGTTGAAAAATCATGTTACCAGTGTTTTTTCAATGTTTTCAAATACATGGGAACAAAGAATTTGTTTTGTCTTTGTACTCCATCAACCTGCTAAGAAACAGTTCATGAAGAGCTTTACCATATCAAAACCCATAGTTATTTATTAGTAACTTCTAGTTTCTTCCCTTGGTATTAAAAGATAAGGGCCACATTAGACAAGGAGCAAAAATAAGCATTTTTGAAGAACTATGTATTATTTGGAGGTAATGCGACGAAGTCTAGCGTGTCATGGACCATTGTTTTGCAGAATTAGCAGGTGTGAGCAAGCTAGGCCTTCCAGTAGAGACAGTTGCTGTCTAGCAGTTGTGAAGAATATAATCTTTACTAGCCTCAATTCTAACTGGAGTCCACACTCAAGATGATATGGGAGGAAACGTACAGTTTTGTTTCAATAAAACTTTGAGAGAGAGTCTCACACAGAGTTCTAGCCAGATCACAGTCTGTGATTCTGTGATTGCCACCATTCTTGATTTTGTTAACAGAATAACAAACCTACTTCGATTTAGCAAAGGAGCTAAAATTATTTATGCCCCTTAACCTCCCTGAAATTTAGTTCATTTCTCTCTTTTCGATTTTTCTATCTGTAAAACAGAGATAACAACATTATATATCTTACTGTATTGTTGGAAGGATTAAATGAGTGTATGTGTGTGTGTACATGTAAGTGTGCATGCATACATATATATTATGGATTAAATAGTGACTAACACATTATTCCTGTTTGCTGTTATTATGAATATTACTAATAGATTGTGTTTAATGCTGGTTCAACCAAATTAGTTGCAAATTACAAATATTATTTAATGAAATTTTTATATCAACTTCAATCTTTCACGTTTGCCTGTCTCCTGAAAGTGAAATATAGAAATAAAAAAACTTATTTCCTTGAGTGTTTTACTTAATACAATTCTGCTGAAATATAAAGTATGCAATGATAACTGCTGATAGTGGTTAAATATTAATGAGAGCTTACTATGTGCCAGGGAACCTCATATAATTCATAATAACCCTTTGCAGGTAATATTATTAACCATTTTATAAAAAGGAAACTGATAATGTTTGCAATTGAAACAAAAGCTTACACATTTCCTGTGCTTTATTCAAATAGCAGTACACTTTTTGAAAAACAAAAAGTATTTCACATAGAAGAATTAGATAATGGAAGCCATTGCTCTGGATGGAACTTTCTATACCTAAATTTTAGCCTGCTGAAAACTACTTGTAGCAAAATAAAGGAAATATGCTTGATAATAGGAGAATTTTTTTGAATGCTTAAATATTCTTTTATGGATTATGATTGCCACAAAACCAAATTATGTCTTATTTTGTTTTATTTTCATATATGACTGTCACTTGCAGTTATCATTAGTTATTCTCTTAATAACAAAGAGATTACAGTTAGCATGAATCTTTACAAGCCTTAATAAAGTATATAGATTGGAAAGGTCCTGTAATTACAGTGAACTCTGTATAGCACTATTGAGCTTCACCACTTAAAATGAACATCTTCACTTATTTTTGCAAATTTCCTTTTTCCAACTCAACCACATCAGTCACATTTTGGTCATGACATATGTTTATAATAACTTCAGAATTATATTAAATCTTTTTATTTTTTTAAATTTCTAATGTTTGAAAATGTACTCATTACAGTGGGTTATCCATTTTAACAGAAGATTGTCCTGACTCTGAGTTTGGAAGAAACTTAATACGGGTGTTTCTCTCTCTTTTTTTTTTTTTTTTTTTTGAGGGCAATAATTCTTAATATTTATTGCAACTTTTTTCCTTTTCTGTTTCCTTGCTAAAGTTGAACCAAAAAAAATTCTGTAATCTAATACTTGGAATAATGGTTGAATTTTGTGATAATCCCAAAACTGCAGCTCATGTCAATGCTTGGCGAGGGAAGAAGGATCAGACAGCTGCCAGTCTTTTAATTAAATTGTGGAGAAAGGAGGAAAAAGAACTAGGAGTAAAACGTGATAAAAATGGGAAGATCATTGGTGAGTATATTTATAATTGTTAGTAGAAGCAATTGGATGTATTTTTTAAAAATATATTTAAATGGTATTAGGAAAGCATCAGGACTTTTCACCCCTTTCTCTAAAGTTTTTTTTTTGTTTTTTTTTTTACAAGGGTTTGAAAAACTTGTTATCATAAGTGATTGGAAGAAAATTAAGTAAATTAGTAGTAGGTTAATATTTTTAGAAAATATTTTTAAGAAATGGTATTTGATTATATTCTTTAACTAAAAAAATTAACAGTAGTTCCTAAAGATGTTTCTTTGATATTTCTGCTTTTACATATAGATTCAGTAGTAGTTCATCTACCAATAAAATTTTAAGATGTAAATAGATTGCTTGAAAATAATATTTTAGCACTTTATACATTTCTGTTAATTAATGTTTATTCCTTTCTTCCTTTTTTTAAAATCCATTAGGTGACATAATCTGATTAATGTTTATAGAATTTGCTTTTTATATGAAAGAAGATACTGTTTCATAAATAGTCCAAATGTTCAAAACTTTTAATTGCTAGATTCTAAATTAATGAGACTTACAGTATAATTTTTAGTTTGTTTACATATTCCATACAGCTATATTACATTTTCTTTTTTTTTCTTTTTTTTTTTTTTTGAGACACGGTTTCCCTCAAGTCACCCAGACTGGAGTGCAATGGTGCACTCTCAGCTCACTGAAACCTCTGCCTCCCAGGCTCAAGTGATTTTCCTGCCTTACCCTCCCGAGTAGCTGGGACTATAGGCATCTGCCACTACACCCAGCTAATTTTTGTATTTTTTGTAGAGATGAGGTTTCACCATGTTGCCCAGGCTGGTCTCAAATTCCTGGGCTCAAGCAATCCAGTCACCTCAGCCTCCCAAAGAGGGATTACAGGCATGAGCCACCACACCTGGTCAGTGTATTACATTGTCTTTTTTTGTTTTTTCTTTTTTTTGGATGGAGTCTAACTCTGTCACCCAGGCTGGAGTGCAGTGGTATGACCTTGCTCACTGCAACCTCTGCTCTGGGTTCAAACAATTCTCCTGCCTCAGTCTCCATGTAACTGGGACTACAGGTGTGTGCCACCACACCTGGCTAATTTTTGTATTTTTTTTAGTAGAGACAGGGTTCACCATGTTGGCCAAGCTAGTCTTGAACTCCCGACATCAAGTGATCTGCCCGCCTCTGCCTCCCAAATTGCTGGGATTACAGGCATGAGCCACCACACCCCACCTACATTTTCTAAGCCTTTTAAGATTCTTATGGTTTCATCTAAACAGTTAACATTTGTTTTTAACTTTTATTTTAGTTTCAGGGGTACACGTGCTGGTTTATTATATGGGTAAACTCATGTCATAGAGGTTTGTTGTACAGATTATTTTGTCACCCAGGTACTAAGCCTAGTACCCAATAGTTATTTTTTCTGATCCTCTCCCTCCTCCCACTTTCCACTTTGAAGCCACATATCTGTTGTTCCCCTCTTTGTGCCCATGAATTCTCATCATTCAGACCCCACTTATAAGTGAGAACATGTGGTATTTGGTTTTTTTGTTCCTGTGTTAGTTTGCTAAGGATAGTGGCCTCCAGCTCCATCCATGTTCCTGCAAAAGACATGATCTCATTCTTTTATGGCTGCATAATATTCCATGATGTATATAGACTATATTTTCTTTATCCAGTCTGTCATGATAGACATTAAGGTTGATTCCATGTCTTTGCTATTATGAATAGTGCTGCAGTGAACATTCATGTGCATGTGTCTTTATTGTGATTTCAGTTTGCATTTTTCTAATAACTAAAATGTTGCTAAAGTTGTTTATCAGCTAAAGGAGTATTTGGGCTGAGACTATGGTGTTTTCTAGATATAGAATCATGACGTCTGCAAACAGAGATAGTTTGACTTCCTCTGTAAAGAATGATTTATATTACATATTACTCTGAGTATATTCCCAGCAGTGGATTGCTGGGTCAAATGATAGTTCTGTTTTTAGCTCTTTGAGGAAATGCCACACTGCTTTCCACAAGGGTTGAACTAATTTGCACTCTCAGCAACAGTGTATAAGCATCCCCTTTTCTCCACAAACTTGCCAGTATCTGTTATTTTTTGACTTTTTAATAACAGCCATTCTGACTGGTGTGAGATGCTATTTCATTGTGATTTCTATTTGCATTTTTCTAATAATCAGTAATACTGAGGTTTTTTCATATGGTTGTTGGCTACATGTGTGACTTCTTTTGAAAAATGTCATTCATGTCCTTTGCCAACTTTTTAATGAAGCTGTTTGAGTTTTTTTTTTTCTCATAAATTTGTTTAAGTTATTTATAGATGCTGGATATTAGACCTTTATCAGATGCATAGTTTGCAAAAATCTTCTCCCATTCTGTAGGTTGTGTAGGTTGTCTTTTCATTCTGTTGATAGTTTCGTTTGCTGTGCAGAAGCTCTTAAGTTTAATTAGATCCCATTTGTCAATTTTTGCTTTTGTTGAGATTCCTTTTGGCATCTTTGTCATGAAATCTTTCCCATTCCTAAGTCCAGGTAGGTGTTGCCTAGATTGCCTTCCAGGGTCATTACAGTTTTGGGTTTTACATATAAATCTTTAATCCATCTTGAGTTGATTTTTGTATATGGTATAAGGAAGAGGTTCAGTTTCAGTTTTCTGCATGTGACTAGCCACTTATCCCAGCACTATTTATTAAATGTGTAGTTCTTTCCTCATTGCTTATTTCTGTTAGATTTGTTGAAGATCAAATAGTTGTAGGTGTGTAGCCTTATTTCTGGGCTCTCTATTCTGTTCAATTTGACTGTGTCTGTTTTTGTGCCAGTACTATGCCGTTTTAGTTACTGTGGTCTGATAGTATAGTTTGAAGTTAGGTAACGTGATGCCTCTAGCTTTGCTCTTTTTGTTTAGGATGTCCTTGGATATTGGGGCTCTTTTTGGTTCCATGTGAATTTTAAAATAGTTTTCCTTATTTATGTCAATATTGTTATTATAGCTTTATAGGAATAGTATTGAATCTGTACATTGCTTTGGGCAGTATAACCATTTTAATGATATTGATTCTTCCTATCCATGAGCATGGGATGTTCTTCCATTTGTGTCATCTCTGATTTCTTTAAACAGGGTTTTGTAATTCTTAATGTAGAGATTTTTCAGCCCCCTGGTTAGCTGTATTCCTAGGTATTTTATTCTTTTTGTGGCAACTGTGAATGGGATGATTTCTGATTTTGCTGTTGGCTTGGCTGTTGTTGGTGTATAGGAATGCTAGTGACTTTTATACATTGATTTCGTATCCTGAAACTTTGCTAAAGTTGTTTATCAGCTAAAGGAGCTTTTGGGGTGAGACCATGGAGTTTTCTAGATATAAAACCATGTCATCTACAAACAGGGATAGTTTGACTTCCTCTCTTCCTATTTGGATGCCCTTTTTTTCTTTCTGTTGCCTGTTTGCTCTGGCTAGGATTTCCAGTACTATGTGGTAAAAGAGTGCATGCTTGTCTTGTGCCAGTTTACAAAGGAAATACTTCCAGCTTTTCTCCATTCAATATGATGTTGGCTATGGGTTTGTCATAGGTGGCTGTCATTATTTTTAGATATGTTCAAGTATTGTTTATTTTTCAATGAAAATACTTCCCCTTCTGATGACTTCTATCTTCAATCCATTTTTATTATTCCTGAATTTTGAACTACAGCATCATAAAATGGTTTTTATATTTATAGCATAATATATAGAAACCAAAAGTAAAGAAGGTTACATCACTGTTAAACAGACATTACTCAACTTCTGGATTTCAAAATGTTTTAAGTTATTTACATAGAAGTTTTACTTTTAAAAAGTAATTTTATTAAATTTTAATATTTTATATAAACAATATAAATGAAAGCTTTAAGTTTTCCCACAGAGTAGGGAAGTAATAGCTGCTTAATTATTATTTCAAAAGTGTAACCATGTAATAGGTACTATTTTACTGCTATAATATTATTATACATTTTATGTTATCTAGACTAAAATCTCAAAATTAAGTATTTGTTTACTATGGTTTTTATCTGTCCCTTTTCTGTTTTCATGCTATCCAATGATTAGATACAAAGAAACCTCTATTTACTAGCTTTCAAGAAGAGCAAAAAATCATCCCACTGCCTGCTAACTGCCCATCTATTGCAGTTATGGATGTTTCTGAGAATATTAGAGCAAAAATTTATGCTATATTGGGCAAACTAGGTAAGAAGTTGCTCTACAAATTCACAAGATCCTATCTGTTTTGCTAAGTATACAGTTATTTTGCTTTGGAGTCAGTTTTTCAAAACTGTATAAAGAGCAAAAGTCTCTTTATACAGAGAAATGCATTTTCTATTGTTACCCCACTTCCCAAACTGCACCCCTCACCAATTAAATCAGAATCTCTGTGTTGGGATCCAGGCAATAGTATTTTTTAAAGCTCCCCAGGCAATTCCATTGTACAGATAGGATTGGGGACAATTAGTTTAGATGATTAAGCTTAAAATACTAACATTCTGAGTCACTTGAGTTTTTTTTTTTTGAAGTCTTTGCTTTCTGTTAAGGAAAAAGTTATCAAACACTCTGCAGCTTCTGAAGTAAGATATTATTGTCTGACCCCAACACAGAATGAAATGATTCCTATTTTAATGACTGTATATATGACCTGGCAGAAATTTGTTATAGAAGGAAACCTACTCACAAACTACTCACAAAATTAACATTTGTATAAATCAAGATGAAATCAAAAGTAATTTTGCATTTGTTTAAAGATAGATAGATATTTCTTAGAATCACTTGCTTTGCTAAAGTAATTCTGTCTTTGTAAACTTTAGATTTTGAAAATTTACCTGGTCTATCTGCTGAAGATTTTGTCACCCTCTGTATTATACATAGATATCTTGATTTTAAAGTAAGTGTCTTTTTAATAACCTGGTTATTAAAATCTAGATAGCAAAAAATTAACTGGAAACTTAAAGATCTATTCATGGTTGTAAGCAGTTGTCTACATACTGTATAGTTTTTATTTTTTATTTTGTAACTGATACTATTGAAGAAAAACATCATACACCCATCCCATGATTGGATGTTTTCATGGGATAAGATTTCATCTAACTTAGTTTATGAAAGAACTGATACAAAACTGATAAGAAACTATTCAGAAGCCTAACAGTTGTTTTTGTTTTTTGTTTTTGTTTTGTTTTGTTTTTGCCACAGAGTTTTTGCTCTTGTTACCCAGGCTGGGGTGCAATGGCACAATCTGGGCTCACTGCAACCTCTGCCTCAAGTGGTTCTCCTGCCTCAGCTTCCCGAGTAGCTAAGATTACAGGTGACTGCCACCATGCCCAGCTAATTTTTGTATTCTCACGCCTGTAATCCCAGCACCTTGGGAGGCCAAAGCAGGTAGATCGCCCAAGGTCAAGGGTTCAAGACCAGCCTGTCCAACATAGTGAAACCCCATCTCTACTAAAACTACAAAATTTTAAATATACAGTTTTTTCTCTTTGGAGAGCATTGGGAGTTAGAATTAAATAACTTACTACTAAAATAAATTATTAATACTTATTAAAGTATTATTTTATCATTGCTTTATATTATGACCCAATCTTGATTAAAAGATAGTGTGTTGCTTACTTTGCTAGTTATATTTTTGTCAGCAAATAAATACTTTTGAAGTTTCAAGAAAGTTTTTGTAAGTCAACGTTCTCCTTCTACTAATATTAGTACTGTGTATTTGAATGTTGTAAATGAATAAACCTTTATTTTGTTTCTTTCTTTTTTTTTTTTTTTTTTGAGGCAGAGTCTTGTTCTGTCACCTAGGCTAAAGTGCAGTTGCGTGATCACAGCTCACTGCAGCTTTAACCTCCCAGGCTCAAGTGATCCTCCAGCCTCAACCTCCCAAGTAGCTGGGACTACAAGTGTGTCCCACCATACCCTGCTTCCTTTTTTGTTTTATTTTGGTTTTTCAGTAGAGACAAGGTCTCACTGTGTTGCTCAGGCTGGCCTCAAACTACTAGGCTCAAGTGAATCTACCTACTTCATTCATCCAAAGATGAATTTTATCCTTATCATAGATATATAATTTTTTTCTTTAATTTTATGGGTCCAGAATGCTTCTGCTGTACAACTCTTCTATCTTTTTTCTCTAATTCTAAATATACTCAAGAACATTAATTTCTAGACAACCTAGAATATGAGATGGAGCCACTGGCATAATGGAACCATGGAGCTAAAAGCTTGAGATTCCATTATAATTTGCCTTGGCTAGATTGAAGGCCAGAGTCGCATTTCTCAGGGTAGCTGGGTTCTAGGGTCCTAGTAACCTCCATGTTCATTCTTCTACAAGTTCATCTTGACCTAGCCTTCAATACAGGGCTTTAGGGAGGAAAGTAGCAGTAGTTCAAAAAGATGAGACTAAATGAGCAGTTCCTGCAGCTGTGAAATCAAGGTAACTATAAACTAGAGGGCAGTGATGATGGCAGTGATCTAGACGTAGGAGAGCCTTATCCACGAATAACATACCACTGAAAAACATTTGATAAATTCCTACTGAGTACTCAAATGTAGCTGGTGTCCTAAATCATTCCCAGTGCACTTGACTTATTCCCAAAAAGTAATTTATGAAAAGTTTAAGTGTTAACAGGAGTGACTAACTACATAAAAAATTGTATAATTGTACAATTGTATCATTTATTTTTGGTTAATTTAACTGTGTTAAACTCTGTTGTAACAGACTGGAGAAATATGGAATGAAATATATGAAGAAATAAAATTAGAAAAATTAAGACCAATCACTACAGATAAAAAAGCTTTGGAAGCTATTACAACAGCATCAGAAAATATTGGAAAGATGGTTGCTTCTCTGCAAAGTGAGATAATTGAAAGCCAAGCATGCCAAGATGTGCAAAATGAACAAAAAGTATATGCAAAAGTAAGCTACATAGGTAGTGAGGAGGGAGAATGAAGATAGGTTGGTTAATGGGTACAAAAATACAGTTAGAAAGAATAAGTTCTGTTGTTCAATAGCACAGTAGGGCAACTAAAGTAACAATAATTTATTGTATATTTCAAAATATTCAGAAGACTGAGAATGCTCCTAACACAAAGGAATGATAAATGTTTGAGGGGATAGATATCCCAATTACCCTGATAATTACACATTGTATGCACACATCAAAATATCACATGTATGCCATAAATATGTACAACTATGATGTATCAATAAAAAAGTAAGCCACAGATACCATTAAGGCACAAGATATTAACTTCAATGTGTAAACCCAGATGAAGTTATCCATAAGATATATTTGCTTATTTGTGAGTGCTTCAGCCTTGAGTTATTTTGTAGTTTTCTCTTAGAGTTATTTTCAGTCTCCCTGTGCAGTTTTAAAAGAAACTATGGAGTTTGCGATTCAGTTACTATATTCAATGCTGTTTTCTTGCATTATAATTTTATTTCTACAGTCTTAAATTTTTAAAAGACAGAGAGATACTTGAGACATGCCATTGTACTCCAACATGGGTGACAAAGCAAGATTCTGTCTTAAAGAAAAAAAAGAAACTGAAACTTAATTATCTTTCTCATTTCAGATACAGGCCACACACAAGCAAAAAGAGCTGGCTAATAAATCATGGGAAAATTTCTTGGCTAGAACATCAAATGCTAAAACATTAAAGGTAGGATTTTTAGTGTATTATAGTATCTACAACAAATAGCCAACTCTAACAGACAGACTTTTTCAGGTACAAATGTTCGTTCATTTTTTTTCTAGTCACTTTTCCATACAATACCAACACTATTAGATGCTCATATGCAATTTAGAGTGGTAACTGAAACTGCATTTCACAGTTACAGAAGAAGCTGCTTTGAGTTTCATTTGGCTTATCAGGGAGAAGCAAGGGTGATGTTCTTGGCCTACATAAAGAAAAGATGACAGCCAGGAATCAGCAGGAAAATGTGTTCTGCTTTCCATTCTGAACCTGCTTATTCATTGACTTCTTTTCTGTGAAAGGCAAAGTAAAGGACAAAAAGAGCAACAATCCTGTATTACTCTTTCCCCCAAGAGTTTTCCCTCTGTGATCAGCAGAAGAGGCATTATGTTAAAACTTAAATGAGAATTGGGATAAATATCCCTTTGTAAAAAAAAAAAATGTGGAAAGCTACTTCAGCTGTAAGCTAGAAACTAATCTAAAACATTTATAGTCCTAATCGTTCACTTGAAATGTATGAGAAATACCATGGATTTCCAGAATTTCATTACTTTTCCTCACCCTTTTCCATTAATATCTTGCAGATACTTTTAAAAAAAAATCTCTCCTTCATTTCTGATACTTTGGATACACTTTACCTGATGCTCCAATTCTTCCTGTAGATATCAAATTGCTAAATGTTAAGTTAGTCCACAAAGGCAGTGGAACCATATTAAGATAGCAAAACCAAAGTTAAGGACAAGCTCACTCAAGGTACCAAGTTGTCTCCCTTTTCACTGAAAGTTCTTCCCAACTCTTCTTATAAAATGTCTTCATAACTGCCTGTATTTTTAGCACAGTTAATGAAAATCAGCCCCTTTCCTGCAGATTGTTTGTTACTTCACATTTCACTTGTTTAGTGTCTCAAATAACTTGAAAATAATTTCAAATAGCTTGAATATAACTGCAATGAATGATATAATTTATATTATTTACATACTTATATTATTCTGAATGCTTACAACATTTAAGTGTACTTAATCAGTTTGTAATTTATGCAACATATTTTGCAACATGCATCACCTGATATAAATTTAGTAAATTTAATAGCTTATTAAATTATGTGCTAAAAATTGAACCTGATTTCCTTAGGACCTGCTTGACTCCTTGGTCATGTATGACCAGTACTTTTGGAAATCTTTGGAACACTTTTAGGTGACTGGAGCCTTCTTCAGTGTGCAAAGTATCTAACTTACTAATAACTGTCTTTTTAGTCTAAATGAGTAAATGCAGATTTCATAGCTATCTAATAAACAGCCAAAGCATAAGTCAGACACAATTAAATATATTTTCATTGTAAGTACCATCATTACTGATTTAATAGCAATTAATATTATTTTCTTTCTAATTTAAAAATTCTCAGAAAGCAAAAAGACTTCAAGAAAAGGCTATTGAAGCCTCTAGATACCGTGAACAACCACGAAATGCAATATTTCACCCAACAGATATTAAAGGCCTTAACACAACGGTAAGATTCTTTTTCTCCGTAACATTTTCTTAGGAGACATTAAATTTAGGGTGTTTGTACAACTGTGCAAATATATGAAAACCATTGAATTTTACACTTTAAATGAGTGGATTATGTGGTATTTAATTTTATCTCAATAAAACTATTCAAAAAAGAAAACATTTAAAATTTAAAATTAGAAGTTAAAAAATTAATAAAAAAATAAACTTAGACCCTCAAAATATGATTTCTATGGGATTTTTATCTCACATTTTTTCTTTTGCTTTTCAAATTTCACATCATTTTTTTGCTGTTCAAATTTCACATCTTTTTTTGATGTTCAAATTTCACATCATTTTTTTTGCTGTTCAAATTTCACATCACTAAGGCATATTTATCTCCAGGGTATATCCACTCTTGCCTAGTTCTGGTTTAGAGTAGGCTCAGCCCTCCAAGATTCCTAAGAAACTGTTACAAACACTAGTCAGTGTATAACTGTCCTTATATCTGATAGAAAAGGCACAGTGCTTCCTTTTCCTGGCAAGTAGACTCAAAGTGTTCCTGGCATCCTCTGCTAGACTTAATTTGCCCCCAGTTACAAACCTGATAGGCAACAGAAGTAGAATTCAAACCCACTTTTCCTGGCTGTGATACCCTTATCTTTCTATTATATGTAACTGCCTCCTAGTTACTCAAATGTACGGTTTGTGTCTTTTCCAAAGGAAGTTGAAGGATGAATGAGTTTTTCTCTTACTGAAAATTGTGTAAATGGACTTTTAGATATTTATCTTTTGCCTTTTTAGGTGCCCTCTGGTGGGGTAGTAACAGTGGAAAGCACTCCTGCCCGATTAGTAGGAGGACCTCTGGCTGATACGGATATTGCTCTTAAAAAACTGCCCATTCAAGGAGGAGCCTTGCAGAGGGTGAAAGCACTTAAAATTGAGGATGCACCAAAAAAGAGTATTCCTACATAATATACTCTAGAGACTTTTTGAAATAAAATCAGCTTATAATTCTTTAGCTGATATCTTTATATATACATAAAGCAAATATTTTAGAATAAATATTTTAGTATCAATATTTTAGTAAAATATTATAAAAAATAAAGGACATATAATTTATTTTTATGGAAAACATCAACATGTAATATCAGAAGAGTTGTCATCAGTTTCTTTGGAAAGGCTAGCAATTTTATTAAGTGAAGTTGTAAAGCATAGTACAGCAGTTAGGACTCTGTTGGTTGCATGTGAACTATTCTAACTAGTTTAAGCCAGAAAAAAAAAATTCTTACAGGCTCTGTATCTATCAAATCTAGGGGTAATTTAGACTACAGATATTGCTGAATCTAGGGACTAAAACTATATGGGTAGGTTCTTTTCCTTCCCTAGCAGCTCTTGGCTTACATTCTCTTAAGTTCATGCCTGTGTATCAGTGGTTTCTGCAACTGCCTATGAATCTCAGGACCCCTGACTGACCACATGCCTCCTCCTGAGACATTCACCATAATGTGGACCAAGGCTGAGTACTGCCTATTCCTGGAGCCAGAAGCAGGCCAACCCCATCCAAAACATATGGATAAAGTGGGGAATCAGAGTACTGTTATCAGAAGTAAGTATATATAAATATTGGGCAGCAAGAAAAACAATACCTCTGCAACAAGTATGTTGATCAAAATAAAGTTATGTTTTCTCTGCTATAAAAGCAAATGTTAATCATGAGCTAAATGGTAAAAAATAAAAAGAAAAATACAGCTTGTTTTACTCTTAATATATAAATATGCAAAGCAAACTCTAATGCTACTTCTCTTCTTGAATGGGGAAGAGATTGGTACAATGGGAGAAGTGTTTTCCCTCGTTTGGTGATAGAGGTATCTTGTCAAAGAATAGGAGATAAATGTTTTTATGCTAGACGTATAGGAAATCTGTGTCCCTGGATGCCACTATGAAGTTTCCCTCTCCTGCCTTCATTCCCTTCACACCCCTCCTCCAGCCAGGAAGCCACAAAGTTGAGTTCATGTCCAGGGATCAGAGAGACAAGAATATGTTTCTCAAGACAGGAAAATAAACTGGAATTTAAGTCTGGATTTTGGGCCCATGGGGCACACTCAGCAGTGTACTGGTAAATGTATAACAGCTGCCTCTCCAGGAGGGAAAAGCACTGATTTACATCACATTCCCACCAATTCACATGGTATAAATACTGCCACTGTTACCAATCTCAAGCTACCAACATGATGCCAATGAATACAGACTTGGGAAAACAAACATAGGTTCTACTTTCATTATTAGATAAGAGCAGTCTCTACCACTTCAGTGGGCCCACATTTTCCTTCCTCTTCTTTCCCCCTCCTCCTCCCCCGCTCCTCCTCTTCCTCCTCCCCCCCCTTCCTCCTCTCTCCCTACATTCCTCTAGGGATTTTCCATTATCATGTCTGTGAAAACAGTAACACCTTCATTGAGAGTAGAGGTTGCAGCTATTGTTACTGTTCTAATTAGAATGAGTTGCCAGTTCACCTTTGATTGGCGGCCTCTCACCCTGGCCCAGACACCCTCCCCTTGTGCCCCATAGGAGTAGATAACATGTATCAGCTTATCAGTGAGCTTTGTTCTCTCCTGAATCCCTTTCTCTAGTATACCACCCTCAACAAGATACTAGAAGGTGTAATTTGTTTCTTTCCTTCAAAGGAAACCCTAAGCATGGGCAGGAGCATACGACAATGAGATGCCCATACAAAAAGCACCAGATAGATCTTAGGTACACTTCAGAATACCCAGAATGGTTGTGAAGTATCCATGGCTAACAACAATGAATCTTTGCTCCATTTTGTAGACTATATGCTCTCTAAGAACAAGGTAGAGACTATATCTCATTAATTATTATACTCAATATCTCAGTAAATAAATGATTAGATAATGTGATTGTGGCCTCAGCTCCTGGCAGCCTTTCCCTTGAGCTCTCCAAATGCAGCTCAAAGTACTGAGCTCAAAGGGAAGATTCAGCCAGCAAAATACTATACAAGTAATGTTCAACATAGACAACATGTTAGTTTAAATGTATTTACTTCATAACATGATAGATTTTCTCCAAAATGGTGAGGTATAAATACTACTACGTTAATATAACCAAGGTGTGGAAATAGTATTACCTGCCTGAGTATCATTTTTTCTATGTAGTACAACTAAATATCTCAGATTGATTAGGACTGACTCTAATCTAGATAATTTGTGATGCCTGTGGACCTTTCCCCTTCCATGTAGATTTTACCCATCAGGAAGAAGAAAGGTAAAACAGGGCAGATTATTATCTGTCAGCTATTTAATAGACAAGTAAATGTTAAGTTGATGGAGAGCAGTAATGTTGCTTAATACAGACACTTGCACTTGGTAGACAGATTCACCCAAGTTTGCATATTATAATTCCAGCCACCACACAGTGAGTGAGTGAATCTTTCTCACAATGTCACTAATTCTAAATCTCTGTCTCTCATCACATCCTGTACTCTTACACCACACCTGAGCCCTAGGGTGTATGATGTCTACCCTATCCTGCCTGGCTGAGAGGAGGATGGTATATTTTCTTACATTAGTCAGGTGAGACAAAATTTCAGACTTTCAAACTGAAACTTTTACTACTCAACTGAATGAAAAGAAAGTCAAAAGAATAAACGTGATGAAATTCAGTGAGCACAGATAAAAGTCGCTTCAACAATCTCAGTAATGAGATTTTTACCACGTGGGGGAGCTCACTCCAGCATGGTTAAACGAATTGTCAGACAGTGCTTACTTAAATTGGGTGAAAAAAAATCAGTGAATAATTAAGTGAATAACTCATCCATCTGGCATCCTTAGTTCGCCTTAGGGAACATAAAGTATATTTCACACACAACTATGTTATCCACCTTAAGTTTTTTCAGGTCAAATATCCAGTTTCTTCATCATTCTTCTGGTAATATAGTTTCTAGAATTTATGAATTTGGTCAGCTACATCTGATGTGCTACAGTTCATTAGTATTCCTCTAAACTGTGACCAAACAGAACAAAGATTTTTCAGGTGAGCAGGAACAATGTAGTCCCTCTCATTTTTACACGCATTCTGCCAACACAACCTTACATTAGTTTCTTTAGCAACCATTTTTCTTTATTGCTTATATTTAGTTGCCTTTCAAGGAAAATGTCAAGGATACTTTCTGAAAAACAATAGCAGACACTGACATCCAGAAACTGGCCTGGTACTTTCAGATCAAAATTCTATAGATAGACCCAGTACCCAGACTTTGGTTTCTAATATCATTCTCCAATAAAAATGAGCCTGAGCTCCTTGGAGAAATGGCTTTCTAAGGCTGGGGCAAAAATATGTGAGTCTGGAGCATCTTATTGAGCTCCCAGTGGCCAAAGCTGGAATGATTTGAACAAATCAATAATGTAGTGTTGGGTTATAAACCAAAGTATAAATAAATGTTCATAAATCCATACTGATATAAATAAATGATGAAAGGAAGGAAAGAGGGAAGAGGGGAGAGGGAAAGTGGGGGAAGCCTCCATACAAAAAATTCTAAATGATTGATGTAGATATTCCCTCCTTAAGAAGGTAGAAGATAACTCCCCATTCTCACATATGGGTTGTGCTTAGTGACTTCCTTCCAAAGGACATAATATAGAAAGAAAGTCGAAAGCAACTTTACGATGGAGAAAATTGGCAAACACTACCTTGGCCAAGGTTAAACACTGTTAATGGTAAGTCACGTGGATGACATGTGCCTTTGATATGACATGTTGAGTATAATACTTTACCTCTGTGATCTTCATCTCAAAAGCCTATAATACCAGTCTAACAATCAGGCAAACCCAAATTGAGGGGCATTTTGCAGTATACCTGACCAATACTCAAAATGGTCAAGGTCATCAAAAACATGGTCTTAGACACTGTCACAACCCACAGGAGCCTAAGAAGACATGACAACTCAGCATAATGTGGGATCCTGAATGAGATCCTGGAACAACAATAACAAAAAAGGACCTTAGGGGAAAACTACTGAAATCTGAATAAAATATGAAGTTTCGTTAATATTGTATTGGTTTCAGGCCAGGCGCTGTGGCTCACGCCTGTAATCCCAGCACTTTGGGAGGCTGACTCGGGCAGATCACTTGAGCCCAGATGTTTGAGACCAGATTGGGCAATAGGGTGCAATCTCGACTCTACAAAAAATACAAAAATTATTTGGGAGTGGTGGTTCACACCTGTAGTTCCAGCTACTCAGGAGGCTGAGGTAGGAGGATTAATTGAGCCCAGGAGGATGAGGCTGCAGTGAGCCATGATTGCACCACTGCACTCCAGCCTGAGTGAAAGAGCAAGACCCTGCCTCAAAAATAAATAAATAAAAATTAACAAAATAAAAATCAAAAAGAAAAAATGGGTGAGAGGTATATAGGAGCTCTGTATATACCATCTCACCCATTGCAACTTTTCTGCAAATTTAAAACTATTTTAAAATGAAAAGTTTATCAAATTTACAAGAAAAAAAACATTGAAAAGTAGGCAAAGAACATGAACTCCAAAAGAAGTAATACAAGGAGCCAACAAGCATATGAAAAAAAGCTCAATATCACTGATCATTGGAGAAATGCTATCAAACCACCATCTCACACCTGTCAGAATGGTATTATTAAAAAGTCAAAAAATAACATGCTGGCGAGGTTGCAGAGAAAAGGGGATGCTTATACACCATGGCTAGGAGTGTAAATTAGTTCAACCATTGTGGAAAGCAGTGTGGCAATTCCTCAAACAGCTAAAAACAGACCTACCATTCGACCCATTAATCCCATGACGGTATGTGCTCAGAGGAATATAAATCATTCTACCATAAAGACACGCACATGCCGGGCACAGTGGAGCATGCCTGTAGTCCCAGCTACTCGGGAGGCTGAAGCTGGAGGATCGCTTGAGTACAGGAGTTCTGGGCTGTAAGGCACTATGCTGGTGGGGTGTCCACACTAAGTTCGGCATCAATATGGTGACCTCCCGGGAGCCAGGGACCACCAGGTTGCCTAAGGAGGGGTGAACCGGCCCAGGTCAGAAATGGAGCAGGTCAAAACTCCTGTGCTGATCAGTAGTAGGATCCCACCTGTGAATAGCCACTGCACTCCAGCCTGGGCAACATGGCAAGACCCTGTCTCTTAAAATAAAAGACACACACACATGAATGTTCACTGAAGCACTATTCACAATAGCAAAGACATGGAATCAACCTTAATGCCCATCATGACAGACTGGATAAAGCAAATGTCGTCCATATACACCATGGAATACTATTCAGTCATAAAAAGAATAAGATCATGTCTTTTGCAGGAACATGGATGGAGCTGGAGGCCATTATCCTTAGCAAACTAACACAGGAAAAGAAAACCGAATACCACATGTTCTCACTGAAGTGGCAGCTAAATGATAAGAACTCATGGATACAAAAAGGAGAACAACAAACACTGGGGCCTACTTGAGGGTGGAGAGTGGGAAGAGGGAGAGAATCAGAAAAACTATTGACTACTAGGCTTAGTACCTGGGTGACAAAAGAATCTGTACAACAAACCCCCGTGACCTGTGTTTGCCTATAGAATAAACCTGCACATGTACCCCTAAACCTAAAAGAAAAGTTAAAAAAAATAAAATTAAAACTTTAAAAACAAAAATTCTGGCCAGGTGTGGTGGCTCATGCCTGTAATCTGTAACTTTGGGAGGTGGAGGTATGTGGATCACCTGAGGTCAGGAGTTCGAGACCAGCCTGGCCAATATGGTGAAACCCTGTCTCTACTAAAAACACAAAAAATTAGCCGAGCATGGTGGCGGACACCTGTGATCCCAGCTACTCAGGAGACTGAGGCAGGAGAATGACTTGAACCTGGGAGGCGGAGGTCGCAATGAGCCTAGATCATGCCATTGCACTACAGCCAGAGCAACAAGAGTGAAACTCCGTCTCAAAAAAAGAAAAAAAAAAAGATTTGATAGAAACAGTGGAGGAACTTTAGACATAGATAATTATCCCTTGTATCATCTTATGAAGAAATACTTGAGTCAATATTAGATTCTTTGACACCTTTTTTCTCCTCAGCCTTAAGCTCTCTGAAAAATAATTATGACCTAAGCCAAATTAGGACAGCATAAACCCAAAGCTGTGAAACTGATTGAGTCTTCACCACGGTACCACTACAAGAATTGGTGGTTTGTTTCATAAAATGATCTCTTGACTGATCTAGTCAAAGGACAAAAGAGAAATACATATTGTCCCCATTCAGCTTCATTTTGACCACTCTCTTTATCTTCTATTTTGATATCATAAAATTGCTTTTGAATTAGATATTTCAGTCTATCCCCCACATTGTCCCACTGCAGTGTCAACTCTGTGAGTCAAGGATTATGTCTGGGTTGTTCACTAATAATATACCCTTAAGCTTAACGAATATTTGTTGAATTAATCAATAATGAACAGAAAGAGTAAGTTTTTTTATTCTCAGATGACACTATTTGTGCCAAAAACAGGGAGGAATTTTAACATAAATTGGTATGTAATCACCATCGAAAAGCTTAAGATAAACTGTTCTAAAACCAGATTTCCCAGTTTAGCAAATGGTCTTATTTTTAATCCAATGTAGTATGTAAATTCAGTTAAAAGAACTAGAAACCATGTTGCCATTAACTGGAAGACTAATTTTATTGATTTAATCTAAAATGTTTATCATTGCTGCAATAAAATTGTCATGACAACTATGAGTGATTGAGGACAACTGGTTGAACAATTTTCTAGGTGCCACTTCAGCTCCTCTGCAGGAAATGAATTCTAGGTGGATATCTGTCTGGTCATTTTTATGAGAACATTAGCCCTACCCTCCAGTTGCTTTTCTCAGCTTAGGGATCCATCCTTAATTGGTAAGATATTTTCAATCTAGGAATTTATTAGCCCTACAATCTCATATTATCTGCCACTCACTTATGCAAAATTGGTTATATTAAACAATATTACTGAACGCTATGAGGTCCTTCTTTAATATTGAAGATTCTTAACCTGGGATTTATGCAGCCCCCTGAAATTACATGTAAAATGTAATCTTATGAGTGTTTGTATATAAAACCCCTAATAAATGGTCTGTAGGTCATCAGAATTTGAAAGTGCTCCGTAATGCAAAGACTGCCCCTCCTTTAATTCACAGTTTATTCTTGGATCAGGTCAAACCATAGACAGTTAGTTACTTGTTCAGTATTACTTTAGCTGATTTGAAAACTTTTTACATTTGAGTTTGTGTACTTGAATCAGATTGTACAGGAGAGAACCTGTCACTGTAAGGATACTTGAAACCGGTGCTGTACCATGGTAGCCACTGTGAAAACCTACGGGTCAGATTTTTATTGATTCTTTGTCTTGGAAAAGGCTGGACCTCTATTGAACATGTGGTTTGGATTTTCTTATAAGCATGTGAATCTTGAAACTGTTCATGTGTCCCTCTTCACTATGAGAAGTGGGAGACAGAACAAATTTATAGGTACCCTATATCAAAGGTATAGGCTTTTATGACATGCATTCGAAAAGTATTGCTCTAAACCATAACTACATTGTATTACTTTCCTGTCTTCATGTCCCATTGTTCCAATTTCCTCCCCTACTTCATGTTTTCCTTTTCTTTGGTATATTTAAGCTTCACATCCTTTTTGAAATAAGATGTGAGATAAAAATAGGCAATATAAAAAAAACAGCTACCACAAAAATTCTATCAAATTATACTTTACTAAAATGAAGTTTCTTACTGTCTTTTTAGGGTTTATTATGTTCCTTTTTCAAAACAGAGACAATAAAAAGGAGACCATAAACAGTTTTAGTGCTTAATGCATAAAAAAAAATTTTAATATAGAAGATGGCTTCATAATGAAATGTACATTTCAAAAACAACACAATATACTACATTAAATATTTTTAGGATAATACTGCCATTAATTTTGGCACAGTTTAAAAGTCAATGTTAATGTATAAGATACCTTATAAAATTGGTTATAATTTTATTCCACTGACTATTATATTAAAAATATATATCACATTTGCCTTTTAATTTGTGTTTTCTTTAAAATGAAGACACTGTACAAACACACCTTCTAAGTCAAAAATTATTGAGAAATTACCTGAAAAGATTGGAATAATTCAACAGCAATAAAGCAATTACAACAAAAAAAGTTGATCAGTATTAAATAATTTGTATAACTACTAGAAGAAATATTTGACCTCATAAATACTGACAAGTTTTCAGGTCGCTGTCATCTTGCTTGAGGTATTTTTCATGTTTTCTCTTAAATGTAATATTCTCATTTTGTAAAATCTAGTCCTATAAGATTTAAAAGAACACACTGTTGATATTCATTCCAATATGGCTCTTAAGATCTCCCACTTTTATACAACTCTGTGAAAAAATTAATTTCAAAAGCCTAAATACATGTCTGATGTTTAAAATTTCTTCAACAAATATAATTACAGGGTTAAATGACTTTCTTATGAGCTATTGATGAGGAAACAAGAATAATTTTAATTATCTACCAAAGTGTATTATATTCCAAGATCACTTAGAATTGTTTGCACATCAGCGCTCGTGTGGTTTGTAAATAATATAAAATGAGTAAAAATGAAAATCAAAACCTATCATTTTAGGAAAAAACTAAATATGGCAAATTTGCTAACTTGTTGGGTAACTTGAAAAAATCAGAAAAATTAAATAGTGACTTTTAAAGAAAAGTATACTGCTATTATTTTAAATACACATTTAAATTACCTCCTGTTATTTTCTGGGGAAAATTATATTTGAGAGGCATCACCTGTCTTCTGCCCATTCCATGAGATCTTGAAAGCAAGCAGTCTACATACATGTCCCAGAAATCCTGAGCTATGTTTAAGAAGACATTATAATGTCCAGGCCGCTGAGATTTTTGCAAGAACAACATGAAATTCCAAAAAGCATCCACATTGTGCTCTATTTTGAGTTCCTTAAGATCTATCAGTGTCAAAGAGCAAGCTTTCCAGCACTGGAGGTCAATGTCTTCGGTGATCCCTGGGCTAATGCTAGCAAGCACTCCCTTTTGAAACTTAAAGTCAGCATTAACCAGATTGATCAGCATCATGCAGCCCAGCTGTAGGTAGAACCATCTTCTTGCAGCAAAACCCATTTCTATTAAAAAAAAAAAAAAACTTAAAAATATTATTCAATCACTTGATCTAAAAAACTATACGTACACATATTGGTTTTGATCAAGCCAAATTTGCTTACTAGGTATTTGTTAGTTTTTTCTAAGTTACTGATTGTCACACCTTCCTTTAGGACCTTACAGTTCCAATTTGATTTCCAACGTTCTGATCAAGAGTCTTCGGGAGCCACTGAAATCCAACACGTTAATGAAAATGTGAAAAGTTCATTTAATCACAGTCCTTTAAAACTGGCAGAAACCTTAAAGAGCTTGTGCTCCAACCTTCTCCCTTTACTGATTAGAACAATTATAAGTGATACGGTCCCGCAAGACTTCAGACTCCTGACTGCCTATCCAAGACTCCTACCTGCCACAACACATTTCAACTAAGTGGATCAAAATGCAGTTCTTTCTACATGTAACCATAAGAAATATTTTGTTGTTGTTAATTGAGGTATTATCAACCCAAATGGTACTAGATCTCACAAGCACCGTTTAAGTTTCAAAGTTACTGCTGTTTCTATTTATTGGAAAATACCGTTAGGCACTAATGTCCGGTGTATCCCTGGCTTTTCTCAGGTTGTTGAGGAGCTGGTTGGAGAAGATGAACATATACACACATGAAGGGTCATGAAGACAAAGGTGCTGTAAGGTAGGATGAGAGTAGGCAGGGCCCATTACATTCAGCAAAATCTTGGCATTTTCTAATGCTGCTTTGCACACTTCATTGCCAACTGTTGTTTAGTAAAATCGGCCCAAAGCACATAAGAGGAAGTCAAGGAGTAAGTTGACATTGAATTGCCACACATCTATTATTCAAGGCTGGTATTAGAAATGTCCCTTTTACAACCTTGACAGCAACGGGGAGGGAGAGAGTGAGGACAACAGATCCAGAACACATCCCTCACCCCGCCGCCCCCGTACACCGCCGTCTGCCACCTCCCCAGAAAAGTTAGGCTGAAGAGAGAAATCATACGAAACAAATCTAAACAGCACATTCGAGTTGTTTCACATGGTTGAAAATTGTGCAAATTGCCCAAACTGCGGTGAAAACCAGCAGTTTATGATACGTATTGTATTGGAAGCGCTAGGGTAGAACCAGGGAATTTTCTTCCCTCTCAATTTCAGGTTAACGCCTCACTCAGTGCCTCACGCCCGGGGTCAGATCACCTGGACGCAGAAGAGGGAGCCCACGCGGGAGTCAAGGACCTCTGGTCGACGTCCGAGGCGCGCGTCTGGGCGCGGTGTCCTGTGTGCGCTGCGCTCTTTCGGAGTAGGACACGGGCGCCTCCTGCTCAGGAGGAACCAGACGTTTCAGCGCAGGCGACCCCTGCCCTCCCTTGGTCCCCACCCCCTGCCCAGTGGACCCACCCCCCGAGGCAGGCGAACTGGACGAGGCGGTGTTGTGAGACCCACCCCGAGCGCCCAAGGGGCGCTGGAGCTCGCCCCGCGGAACCGTCTGGGACGCGCCGCGCTCCAGCGCTGAGAGGCCCCGGCTCACCGCGGGTGTCGCTGCGTGTTCTGCTGCGGCCGCGCGGGGTTCCCGAGACAGACCAGCCGCCCGGACCGCGCTCCTTTTCTAGAGGCGGAGTGAGGGGGCAAAGCGTGGATGGCCGCGCTCTCGAGGCCCCTCCCCGACCTCACCCGCCTTCCCAGCCTCCAGATCCCGGGGTCCCCTGTGCCCTGCGCCCCTGCCTTGGCCGCTGCTCTCGCCTTCTTCCTCGGACTTTGTTGCTATGTCCGAAGGCTCAGGGGCTTCTTGGCTTTCTCCTTTCTTACTTTGTTCCTTCTTTTTTCCTAGCTGAGACGATCCATCTTGGCAGTAGTCAATCCACATATCCAAGTTATCTTCTCCCTCCACCCAGCCATGCTCCACACCGTATTCTCCTATCCAGAGAAAAATTTTCTTAAGGCTGTGGACTCTATTAAAGTCCTTAACCTCCCTGAACCGTTCTAATCTCTAGCTAAGCATCGTTTATTATTAACACTAACACATACCCACGCACAAACATACCCTTGCTTCTACCTAAATACACACTCTGGGGGAAAAGTTTCCTTTAGCCTTTCATGGATGAAGACCCCAGCAAGTCCCTTGAATTTCACATAGGTATGTTGTCCATCAATCCCAGCCCCCCTACACAACACTTAGGCTATGTATGAGTTTAAGTCTGTCTGCTCTGCCTAAAGCCCAGCAGTGATGACCAGATGGGGCTAGGGAAATCAATCCAAAGCCAGCTGCTTTATCCCCATTTTCCCTCAGGTAGGCACCCTTCCTCACAGGTTCTTGAGCTGGGATGGTGAGATCCTGGGGTGAGATGAGTGCCAAACCGAAAGCCCAGTTCCCCAGTCATTGTCTCTGCTAAAGGTCATTTCTCCCAGCACCCACCATTACTCAAAGCTCCACCCTGTTCTCATCACCTCGGTGGAGCTAACGTGGTCAATCATTAGTTCTGCCCTGTCAATTTTTTTCTAAATGGCCCTTCTATCTGCAGGACCAGTTTCTGCACAAAATAGAACTGAGAAAAGGAGAAGACTTGTTTACTCGGATTAGGTAGGATATACACGAATCCATCTCACACCAGATATTCTTCGGCTCAGAGTTCCAAATGTTTTAGTCCGCCATTAATCATGGACTCACAATTAGTAGAGACACAGTGACCTAATCCAACATCTCAGCTGAAACTTGAACAAATCACCCTCCCAAGGAATTTGTCCACCCAGCAAAGCTGTTGTCCGATGTGTCTTAACCTTGAGCACATTCCTCACCCTCAAAGGAAGCAACCCCTTTCATCCTTGGGTTAATGTTGGCCCTTCAACGCTTCTTTCTCAAATGAATCGGCTCCATTTCTCTGTTGAATAACTACATCTTTCCTGTCAATCGTTTTGCAAAATATATTTTTCATAAAACATTTTTATCTATATACAAGTATGGCAAAGCCTATTGAAAAGTTATAAAATGTAGGAAAATATAAGAAGACAGATAATAGTTGTCATTAAAACACATTTTTAAAAAATATTCTAATATTAATGCACTGAATAAGAGTGCATATTTGGGTATGAATATTATAACACACACACAGAGAAATGGTATTCTGAATAGAGAACTTATATAAATCGATAGAAAAATAAGGGCAACTCAGAGAAGAGTAAACCTTAATATTCAGTAAACATAGGGAAAAAAAACCAAAATACTCTAAATTTAGATACACTTAATAACAAAGCCATTTCAAGGAAATGATAAACTGTTTTCCCCAAATAAAGCTTAACAAAAATTAAAGCATTTGGTAAAATACAATCTCAGCAATTTTTTGAGAAAATGAACACTTGATATACATTTGACGAGACTATCAGCTGGTATAATCACCACGGAAGAAAATTGTTTTGGTATTTTTCTTTCTTTTTTTTTTTTTTTTTGTGACGGAGTTCAGCTCTGTCTCCCAGACTGGAGTGCACCGGCGCCACCTCAGCTCACTGGAACCTCTGCCTCCTGGGTTCAAGAGATTCTCCTGCCTCAGCCTCCCAAGTAGCTGGGATTACAGGCACCCACCATCACACCCAGCTAATTTTCGTATTTTTAGTAGAGACGGGTTTCACTCCTGACCGCATGATCCGCCCGCCTCAGCCTCCCAAAGTACTGGTACTACCAAGCGTACTACACCTGGAACATCTGTTTAAGCTGAAAGTGATCCAGAAATTCTACTCTTGGCATGTACCCTCAAGTCAGTAAGAGAAGATATTCTTTATGTGACTGATTTTTCTGAAGAATCTACTGCTACATTCAAATAGAATGTGGCAAAATGATGACAAACATAATTTTTAAATCATCATTGGGTAATCAAGAAAGTGAAATTGGCCCAATGTGGTGGCTCAGGCCTGTAATTCCAGCACTTTGGGAGGCTGAGGCAGGGAGATCACAAGGTCAAGATATCGAGACCATCCTGGTCAACATGGTGAAACACTGTCTCTACTAAATATACAAAAATTAGCTGGGCATGGTGGCACATGGCTGTAGTCCCAGCTACTGGGGAGGCTGAGGCACGAGAAACACTTGAACCTGGGAGAAGGAGGTTGCAGTGAGCCAAGATCATGCCACTGCAACCACCTGGCAATAGAAGGAGACTCCATCTCAAAAAAAAAGAAAGAAAGTAAAATTTTCAGGGAAAAGGGGAATGGAGGAGAAGCATAAAGAATCAGAGTAAGGAAAAGAAGAAGGGAAAGAAAGAGAAGGAGAAGAGAAAAGTGAGATGTAGATAGTAAGTTTAGACTTTATTAAAACTGGTAAACATCTACAGTAAAAAGTGCGATATAGATATTGAGTTTAGACTTTATAGAGTTGTTAAATATGTACGGTACAATTTCTTTGGCAATTTCTAAATGACAGAAATAGAGAACAAAACTCTTGAACCAGGGAGAATAAAAATGAATAAGAAAAACAGATTGACAAATCAAAATTCAATTAATTGAGAAAGCAAAAAGAGAGAAAAAAGCACAGCAAAAAGTGACAAGTAGTACATTTATAAGATTCAAGTAAACAATCATAATAAATAGTCTGAACTTGTTGATTAAAGGAAGGAAGATGTGGTTGGATTTTAAATTTTGCTCTGTGCTTTTACAAAAGGTACACAAAAAAATGAGGACAAAGAAACTTGAAAAGAATGGACATAAATATACCATGCAAATGTTAATTGTATTTTAAACTGACAGCTTTATTAATACAAAAAAACAAGATAAAGGAGAAAGGGGAACACTATATAATGATAAAAGACTCAATTCAGAAAGAAGATAAAAATATTCTAAATTTAGATATACCTAATAACAAAGCCACAGAATACATAAAGCAAAAATTGATAGAAGTAGAGGGAAATTTTGACAAACTCACTAACATAGTGGGAGAGTTCAACAAGCCTTTAGGTTAAGACGACAGTTACTAAATGTGTAGATAATTTGAACCATCAAGTTTATAAGGAAACATGAAACTTGCAGTTAAAGAACACATTCCTCCCAATAGAAAATAAAGCAAGTCTCATGAAATATAAAGCAAGTCTCAACAAATTTCAAAAATCATTATCACTCAAACTTTGTTGCCTGACCACAACAGAAAATTTAAAAGTCTAGAAAGTGCTTTAAGAAATATAAAAACAAGAACATGGGTTTTCATGTTTTTAAATTTAAACAATAAATTTACTTATTTATGCAATGACTTTAAACAATAGATTTTAAAATAAAACACAGTGGAAATTATAAAATATTTCAAACTGTGATTTTTAAAAAATTGCAGATCAAAACTTGTGAGAAGTCAGTTAAGAGGGTACTTTAAAGGAAATTAACAGCTTTAAACACTTGTGCCAAGAGAGAGGTGAAAATGTGATACGAATGATAAATGCAACCAAATTTAACAGCTGGAAAAGTAGCAGAAAAAAAGACCCCCCCAAATTTAAGAGATTTTACAAAAGCACACATTAGTGAACTGGGGCAAAAAGAGTTGATTCTTTGAATAAAATAGAGCAACCTCTGATGAGACTGATCAAGAAAGAAAATGAAAGAAGGCAGAAAAATGATATATATCTATAGATAGCTAAAAAGATTAAAATTAGATACATGAATACTAACAACCAACATATACCATAAACTTGAAACTTTAAATTAATTCCTAGAAAAATATCTATAAAACTTGGCTGGACACAGAGGCTCACGCTTGTAATCATAGCACTTTGGGAGGCTGAGACAGATGGATCACCTGAGGTCAGGAGTTCGAGACCAGCCTGGCCAACATGGTGAAACCCGTTTCTACTAAAAACACAAAAATTAGCCAGGCGTGGTGGTGCATGCCTGTAATCCCAGCCACCTGGAAGGCTGAGGCAGAAGAATTGCTGGAACTGGGAGGCAGAGGCTGCAGTGAGCCAAGATCACACCACTGTACTCCAGCCTAGGCAGCAAAGCAAGACTCTATCTCAAAAAAAGTAAAAGAAATTTAAAAAATTGTAAAACTCATGTAAGAAGAACTGCAAAGCCAGAATAGTAAATGCTGTTTAAAGACCTTGAATAAGTAGTTTAAAATCTTCCCACTGGAAAAAGAAAATCAAGTCCTTATGATTTTGCAGGGCAACTTTCAAGGATCAAGTACCTCCTGAAAATTAGAAAAGAAGGAAATCTTCCAGACTTATTCTAACAAAATGGGACAAGGACAATCTGAAAAAGAGTAAAGTCACAGGCCATCTTACTAATGATTACAGACAAAAAATTCTGAACAAAAAACGGACATACCAAATGCAGTAGGACTTACAAAACACAGTAGTATCAAGCTGGGATTATCCTAGGGATGCATGGGTAGTTTAACACATGAGTGCCCAGGCCATAGACTGGTACCAGTCTGTGGTCTGTTAGGGACCCAGCTGTACAGGAAGAGGTGAGCTGTGGGTCAGTGAACATTATCATCTGAGCTCTTCCTCCTGTCAGATCAGCAGCAGCATTAGATTCTCACAGGAGCAGGAACCTTAGTGTGAACTGCAAATACAAAGGATCTAAGTTGTGTGCTCCTTATGAGAATCTAATGCCTGATGATCTGAGGTGGAACTGTTTCATCCCGAAACATCCCTCCCTACCCTCCCCACCCACCCTGTCTATGGAAAACTTATCTTCCACAAAACTGGCCCCCAGTGCCAAAAAGGTTGGGGACTGTTTGTTTAACATATTAAAATCTACAACTATATGTACCATGTACACAAATTAAATGGGAGGCTGGGCACAGTTGCTCATGCCTGTAATCCCAGCACTTTGGGAGACCAAAGAGGGCAGATTGCTTGAGTTCAGGAGTTTGAGACCAGCCTGGGCAACATGGAAAAACCCTGTCTTTACAAAAGACACAAAAATTAGCCAGACATGGTGGAACAAACCTATAGTCCCAGCTACTTGGGAGGCTGAAGAGGGAGGATCACTTGAGTCCAAGAGGTAGAGTTGTAGTGAGCCAAGATGGCACCATTGCACTCCAGCCTAGGTGACAGAGAAAGAATCTGTCTCAAAAAAAAAAGAAAGAAAAATAAATTGGTAAAATTAAACACTCATTCATGATTAAAAAACCAGAACAACTCTTAGCAAACTAAGACTAGAGGAAATTTTCTTAACCTCATAAATGTAATCCACTAGAACCCTACAGCAAACATCTTTCTTATGGTAAAATATTAAAATAATTGTCTTTTAAATTAGGAGCAAGACAAAGATGTACATCATCTCTGCTAACATTTAAAATAATACCTGCATAGAAAGTTTAGAAAAAAAGTGGGGAGTGGTGGAAAGGAAAGGAAAGGAAAGGAAGAAGGAAGGAAGAAAGGACGGAGGGATGGAAGGAAGGAAGGAAGGTAAAAGAAAAGAAAAAAATCAGAACCGTCTAGCCTAGTAGAGAGGCAGCAAAGCTCTTGGTGAGCTTTGGAAATCAACTGCCTGAGTTTAAGTCCTGCCTTCTGTGTTCAGATGATAATTTGTGACTTTGGGCTAGTGATTTAATCTCGTTGTGGTTAATTTCCTTGTGTGTAAAATGGAGATGAAAAATGAACCTGTTTAAAAGGGCTGTTGTGATAAATATTTGTAAAGTGTTCTGAACGGGACCTAGCACAACATGCCGTATGGAATCATTTGTTTAGAAATAATAAAAACATAAATTATACGATAAATTAACAAGTTTTGTTAGGTGGTTGAATATAAGACCAATCTACAAAATCTATTGCATCACTATATATGAGCAAAAGAACCAGAACATATAAATTAGAAAAGAGATACCATTTACAATAGCAATAAGATGTATAAGGTAACTAGGAATAAATTTAACATGGGTATATAAATTCTTAGAGGCGATTTTTAAATTTTTTATTGAAAGACATTAAAGACTATCTAAATAAAAATGCTAATGTATTATCTATAAAGATATCATCTGCCCAAAATAATATATGCATTTTCAATCAAAATCACAACAGAGTTAACAAAAATGTGGTGCTAAAAGTTAAATGGTAAATAAAGCAAAGGCTCAAGATAGCCAAAATCCTCCTAAAGAAGGCCAAGCACAGTGGCTGATGCCTGTAATCCCAGCATTTGGGGAGGCCAAAGCAAGAGGATTGCTTGAGCCCAGAAGTTCAAGACCAACCTGGGCAACATAGTGGGATTTACTTGCTACAAAAAATTAAAAAATTAGCCAGGCATGGTGGCATGTACCTGTAGTCCCAGCTACTTGGGAGGTTGAGGTGGGAGGATCACTTGAGCCAGGGAGGTGAAGGCTACAGTGAGCCATGATCATACCACTGCATGCCAGCCTGGGCAAGAGTGAAACCATGTCTCAAAAAAAAAAAGAAAAGAAAAAAAAATGTGTATATATATCCTGAAGAAGAGCAGTAAAGAGTGGGGTACTTGCTAGTAATTAAACAGGATGTTATTGGCTTGGAATAAAGAAATTAAACAACGGACCAGATTACAGAGCCTAAAAATAAACCTATCAATTTATAGAGACCTTATGTCAAACAACATTGGTAGTGCAAATCTATAGGAGAACAGTGGGTTTTTCAATAAATAAAGCTGGGGAAACTGGTTATCCGTATGGAAAAAGAAATTAGATTCCTACTTTATACCATCATAAAAATCAATCCCAGGTATGTTATCAATTTAAATATGAAAAGCAAAGCATTTGTACTCTAAAAAGAACATCAGAGGAGTATCTTTCTGATCTTGGGGTTGGGAAGGATTTCTTGTATCAGACACAAATAGTGCTGACCATAAAAGAATAATTAATACGTTAACATCAACTTCCTGTTAATCAGAAGACACTGTAAAAAGATAATCATATTCTGAGAGAAGACATGTTCAGCACTTATAATCACAAATGAATTAGGATTAAGAGCCAAGATAGAAGAACCTTGTATTGAATCAACAAGAAAAAGATAAGCACAATAATAGAAGTCTGGGCAATAGGCATAGAGAGGCATTTCATAGGTAAGGAAACATAAATGATGAATAAACACACACACATATTCATTATTTAATTCCAAGCAGGAAAGTGCAACAGGGTTAATGAAAATATGACTCTAAGGGTTATATGATAAAGCAAAGACTTAAGATAGCTAAAATTCTCCTAAAGAAGGCCAGACTTAGTGGCTCATGCCTGTAATCCCAACATTTGGGGAGGCTGAGGCAAAAGGATTGAATGAGCCCAGGAGTTCAAAACTAACCTAGGCAACATAGAGGGACCATGAGATATGAACTTGCACCCATTGGGTCAAACATTAAGAAGTCCGACAATATCAAGTGTTGGGACCTGGGTGTGGTGGCTCATGCCTGTAATCCTAGTGCTTTGGAAGACAGGCAGGAAGATCACTTGAGGCTAGGAATTCAAGACCAGCCTGGGAAAGGCCCCTACTCCACAAAAATTAAAAAAAAAAATGGGCAGAGTGTGGTAGCATGTTCCTGTAGTTCCAGCTACTTGGCAGGCTGAGGTGGGCAGATCACTTGAGCTCAGGAGTTTGAGGTTATGATCCCACCACTGCACTCCAGCCTGCATGACGTGAGACCCTGATTCAAAAAATATCAAATGTCAAGTGTTAGTGAACATATGAAGAATATTAGCGTACTCCAAAGAAACAGAATCAATACGATCTAGCTAACATATGTATATATTATATTTTATATAAAGATATACATATGAAGAGATCTATTATTAAAATTTGGTTAATGTAATTATGGAGGCTGAGAATCCCCACAATCTGCCATGTGCAAACTAGAGACTCAGGAAAGCCAGTGGTATAGTTCCAGCCTGAGTCCAAAAGCCTTAAAACCAGGAAAGCTGATTGTGTAAGTTCCAGTCTCAGCCTAAAGACTTGAGAACCAGGAGGGCCAAACGTGTTAAGTTCCAGTCTGAGAGCAGAAGAAGACTGATGTCTCAGTTCAATCAGTCAGGAAGAATTAGTACATTCTCCCTCCTCCATCTTTTTGTTCTATTCATGCCCTGAGTGGACTGGATGATGCCTATCCAATGAATTGGCTGATGGGGAGGGCGATCTGCTTTATTCAGTCTGCCAATTCAAATGCTAGTTTCACCCAGAAACACATTCACAGACACACCCAGAAATAATATTTAAACAAATATCTGGATACCCCATGGCCAGTCAAGTTGATACATATAACTAACCATCACATGAAGCAGCAGCACTCCTGCATAGTGCTAGGAGGAGCATAAATTGGTACAACCAGTCTAGAATACAAACTGGCACATCTTCTAAGTCTGAACAAGTATATAACTTGCAATAACTTTTTTCAATCCCAGGAATAGATCTTGAAGAGATTTTTGTAAATAGGTGACAAGTGACATAACCTAAAATGGAATATTCACAGTAGCATTGTTCACAAAAGCAAAAACATGGAAACAATAAAAATTATCACTAACAGAATAGATAAATTAACTGTGGTATATCAAATATTGCAAGATGTTATTTGGCAGTAAAAAGGAATAGACTACAGATATATGAGTTATAGATTTTAAAAAATGAATTGCTGAAGATATCATTTTATGAAGTTCAAAGACAAGCAAAACTAAACCATATATTCTTTACAAATATATATATTTGATAAAGCAGTTTTAATAGTAAGGAAGTAATTCACACAAATTCAGAAGAGTGGTTATGTTTGGATGTACAAGGAAATAATGTCTGGAAAGAATGCATAGAGAGCCTCTACAGAGAGTGATTTCACTCATCTTCTTATGCCTATGGTTTCTAACTATGTATGTTAGAATATTTAGAATATATATAACATGTATAGGATATATCTGTTAGAATGTAGTTTTCTGTAATCAAATAATGCATAATAAATCATTTATGGCAATGACAGAAATGGCATATTTCAAATATGGAAGGATAAAACGTGGATTTATCACTTTGATAGGAGATGGAGCTAAAACAAGAACTAATGCTTTCAGCATACCTGCTTGTGGAGTGACAATGACAAATATGAAAGATCAAAAGGAAGATGACTAGTGGGGAGAATGAATTTGATTTGGGATGTGTTGTATTAGAGTTGATTCTGGATCTTCCAGAATATCTAAAATGTATCTAGAAATATTACTAGTTTGAGAGGTCTCTGTCTTGATAGAAAATTAGTGCCGCAGTTTGAGACCAGCCTGGCCAATATGGTGAAACCCTGTCTCTACTAAAAATACAAAATTACCTGAGCATGGTGGTGTGCGTCTGTAATCCCAGCTGCTCAGGAGGCTGAGGCACGAGGATTGCTTGAACCCAGGAAGCAGAGGTTGCAGTGACGTGAGATCGTGCCACTGCACTCCAGCCTGGGCAACAGAGTAATACTCTGTCTTAAAAAAAAAAAACAAAACAGAGGAGAAAAAAGAAAATTAGTGCCACCATTACAATATACATTGACAAGAGAAAGGTTGAGATGAACATGGGGACCTATGTCCAAATTTAGTGGCTCATAAACTGCAAATGGAATCAATGAAGGCAGAAGGGAAAGAACAATCAGCCTATGCAAGCTCCAGGTGATATAATGTTACAGAACCAAAGAGAGGATATAGTTGAAGAACCAGAAGACTGCTGTAGGGTCAAACACTTTAGAGAGGGGTAGGAGAATTGGATTTGAGATAGATTTTTCATTTGGCAAAATGGAAGAGAGGTGGCAAAACTCAAAAGCATACAACACATGTTAAAAGAGTCATGATAAATTTATTTAATGTTTAGATTTCACAGTTGGTTATTTATAAAGCCAAGTGTATTACCTAATGAATCCACCTAATTTATCATCATATCCCAAACGAGGCATCTAACTAAGCAAGTATGTTTCCCAAACCATGCATTTTTATTAGAATCGCCTTCACAAGCAGCAATATATTTATTGTCATCTCGTTCCTAGAATATTTCCATTATCCTCAGACTTCATCTATAAGTTATATCACGGAGCATCTCTCCCTTTCTCTCTGTCCCCTGACCCAACCCTAAAGCTCTTCCTACATAATTCAGCTTTACCTCTGCAATTGGGTGTCTATATTTGCTCTATTACTTGACATCCATCTTTGAATTACTATATTATATTGTCTTTTTTCTATGAGAACATATAATGTCCTCCTACAAGCTTATAAAACTAATGTCTTTATTTCACATCTTTATAATGACTATCACGTAGTACAAAGGACACAAATATTTTTAGCTGATTTCTATTTCATATCCATGCTATTGCCCCCTCTGAGAGAGTTTTGTCAGCTTTCTACCAGCCACACCCCTTAATTCTTTCAGAACTCAAATGTTGCCTGAGATTTCCTGGTTTAATTAGGCCAGTAGCCTATTCATTTGCTCACATGCTTCCTACTTTCCAATCACTTAGTGCAGTTTTGTCACATTTGTGTTAATCCCATTTCTTCTTTATTGAGCATGTTTCTCCAGGAAATATTGCCATCATCACTCCTCAGAATCTAGAAGGTTACTCCACACACAGCCAGGACATGTTACGGACTAATGCTGCCGAATACCGACAAAAAGAATAATTTTTCAATTCATTAACTTTTTGACTCAGTATAATGAAAGACATTTATTTGAAACATCTACAGTTGCAATTGCCCCTAGTAAACTTTAATAACAATGTATTTATCAAAGTGTGATTCAATCACCTTGGGGAGAAAGAAAGCAGGAAATGAAAGTGAAACAAATAAGTACCCTTCAGAGAAAACAAGCACTTATTGACAGCTGACTAATTGAAGAAAAAGAAAGCATTCTTTTTTCAGGAACACAGGAGACAAAGATGAACAAAAGACTGTCTCAGAGAAAGGAAAAAATAGTTCAGGAGAGAAGTGAAAAAGAGATCACTAGTCCTTACCCCTTCCAAAAGGGATTAGTAGAAAATATTTTGTTATTAATAACAAGAAATAAAACTTTATCCTACTTTAAGAAAAACAAGTTTGATATTGTTTAAGAACAAGAAATAAAAATGATACAAACACAAAAGACATATAAACATTGTATATTCTAGGATCTACATTTACCTTCTTGCATTATTTTTTAGTGGTTATTCTAAGGATTGCAATATATATCCTTAACTCTTCACAGATTATTTACAGTTAGTATTGAATCAATTCAAGTAAAATGTAGAAAACTTGCAGGGTATGAGTTTATTTACTCACCTGTTCATTCTTTTTGCTATAGTTGTCAAATGCATGACATTTATATACATTATAAATCCTATGATGCAATGTTATCATTTTCAGTGCTCTTTATTTTTTTGCCCCTGAAGACCTGATTTTCCATCTGGTTGTATTCTCTCCAACCTGAAGAACTTCTCTGGTATTTCTTGTAGTACATGTCCACTGGATACACACATTTTTAGTTTTCTTTATAGGGAAATGCAGTTTACTTCACCATCATTCTTTTAGGATCATTTAAACTGGATATAGAATTTAATGTAGTTTGGGGTTTGTTTTATTCCTTAAAGGTGTTGTTCCACTGTCTTCTGGTCTCTACTAATTTTCTGATGAGAAGACATCAATCATTCACATCACAGTTCCCTTATATGTGTCATTTTTCTCTGGCAGCTTTCAAAATATCTTTAGTTTTCTGCAACTTGATGACAATGTGCCAGGTGTGTGCAATGCAATTCTGACATTACCTAGAGTTAGGTCCAATTTCACAAGCTAAGAGCACAGTCTTCCACGAGAGCTCCCTTCTTTTGTTACAAGTAGTTAGGCATGAGCGGGACAGGGGAGGGCTCTCCCCCATCCACTAGGAATGTCAGGTGATGGTTCAGCAATTATCACATTGCCTCTCTAAAAGTGATAAATTGGTAGCCAGTGCAAGGGAGAGGCCATTTCCTGATGATCCATACCTACTGCACTAAAGTATTAATTGAACACAAACACCAGAAAGAAGCAACTTCCTGAGCATGCACATTAAAAAATAAAATGGCAGAGTATGAACTTCCAAGGGCACACCACTAGAAATGGGAAGAAATCCTCAGATGGGTGTATGTACAACTAAACACACTGTACACGCTCACTTCCCAAGCATAAGGAGTGCACTGCACATGCAGGCAGCCCACTCTAAGGGAAGAATCAGGGGAAAGGGCCCAGCCTATAAAGTCCTAGGATCAAGGTAAAACACTGCACTTGTTCTTCAAGTTGCCTGATTGGATCTCTTCCAAGTGTATTTTATTTCCTGTTCTAATGCCTTTTTAATAAACTTCCACTCCCCCTCCAAAAATTGACTCAGTCTCCTTTTCTGCTTTATGCCCCTCCATCAAATTCTTTATTCCGAGGAGGCAAGAATTGATGTTGCTGCAGAGCTGTACAGATTCATCACTGGTAACTCAGATACCTACCTTCCACCAGTAACAACTTCAGAAACTAGTTGCAAGCCCAGGGTTCCTAGGCCCTTGTTCTTCTGATGAACTGGCCACAAATTCAGGCATTCTCAATGCCCCCTCAAGTTCTGTAATTTGCTAAAATGACTCACAGAACTCAAGGAAGTGTTATACTTTTTTATTTTTGAGACAGAATCTCGTTCTGTCACCCAAGCTGTAGTGCAATGGCATGCTCTCGGCTCACCACAACCTCTGCCTCCTAAGTTCAAGCAATTCTTCTGCCTCGGCCTCCCAAGTAGCTGGGATTACAGGTGTGTGCCACCATGCCTGGCTAATTTTTGCATTTTTAAGTAGAGACCGGGTTTCACCATGTTGGTCAGCCTGGTCTCAAACCCTTGACCTCATGATCCACCCGCCTCAGCCTCCCAAAGTGCTGGGATTACAGGCATGAGCCAGGGTACCCGGCTGAAAGTGTTATCATTATAATTGTAGTTTTATCATAAAGGATATAGATCAGGACCAGAAAATGAAGAGACCCACAGAGTGAGGTCTGGGAAGGTTCCAAACACAAAGCTTCTGTATCCTCAGAACATTACTTTTCTAAAACATTAATATATAATTGCCAATCACAGCAGCTTACCTGTGCCTTGGTGCCCAGAATTTTTACTGGAGCTTTTTTTTTTTTTTTTTGACACATAGTCTTGCTCTGTCACCCAGGTTGGAGTGCAGTGGTGTGATCTTGGCTCACTGCAGCCTGCGCCTCCCAGGTTCCAGCAATTCTTCTGCCTTTGCCTCCCAGGTAGCTAGGATTACAGTCATGCGCCACCACACCCTACTAATTTTTCTATTTTTAGTAGACACGGATTTTACCATGTTGGCCAGGCTGGTCTCAAAGTCTTGACCTCAGGTGATCCACCTGCCTTGGCCTCCAAAGTGCTGGGATTAATGCATGAGAAACTATGCCTGACCTGGAGTTTTATTATATAGGCATGGTTGATTGAATTGTAACTGCATCATCAGGGACTTGGTCTAGGTCCTGCTGCTTGCTGCACAGAATGCCAACCACTGAGACCATCATTATTGCCAAAGAAGAAGGCTTTAATTAGGTGCTGCAGCCACAAGACAGGAGATCAGTCTCAAATCCATCTCCCTGACCAACTAAAATTAGGGATTTATTTAGCAGAAAAGAAACACAATTGTGTATGGAAAAACAGAAACTCAGGAGGGGTAAGAAATCCATCATGATGAAAAATGGGCTTGACCTCTCATTGTCTGGTGAGTTTCAGTTCTTTCATTTTTTTTCTGAGACAAGGTCTCACTCTGCTGCCCAGGCTAGAGTACAGTGGTACAATCACCACTCACTGCAGCCTCACCCTCCTAGACTCAAGCAGTCCTCCCATTTCAGCCTCTCGAGTAGCTAGGACTACAAGCGCACAACGTCATGCCAAGCTAATTTTTGTAGTTTTTGTAGAGATGGGGTTTCACCACATTGCCCAGGCTGGTCTCAGACTCCTGGGCTCAAGCAATCCACCCTATCTTGACCTCCTAAAGTGCTGGGGTTATAGGTGAGAGCTACTGTCCCCGGCCTCTTTGATACTTTTCAAGAGGCCTGGGGGTCCTTTCCTGAGGAAGAAACTCAGATAAAAGGGAAGTTTTGAGCTTTAAGACAAGAAAGGTCAATTTCTATGTTTATCCAAAAAAACCATCTACTGGTCTGTTCCATCAGTTTCAGAATCATTGGTCACATGATTGAACTGAATCCTCAGCCCTCCACACTCCCACTACCCACCAACCCACCAAGAGGTACAGCTTATATCACATGTAATAACATAGTTGGTCATTCTGATATGCTCAGCCCCCAGCCTGAGTCATTTCATTTGCATAAACTCAAGTGTGATCCCAAGGGCCTACCAAGGATAACAAAGACAATTCTATCGCTCCAAAAAATTCCAAGGATTTAGAGGTCATCTCTCGGGAGATGTCTCCCAGGAGCAAAGGTCAGTCAAATTCTTTACAACAATGTGGTTTTCTTTGTATGTATCCTACTTCTTGGGGTTTGCTGAGCTTCTTTTTATTTTATTTTTTTAACACAGTGTTTATTGCCAGATGGAACTGCAGGGGCACAGTCATAGCTTACTGTAGCCTCAAACTCCTGGGCTCAAGCAATCCTCCTGCCACAGACTCCCAAGTATCTGGGACTACAGATATGCACCACTACACCTATTTTTAATTTTTTGTAGAAACAGGGTCTTGCTTTGTTGCTCAGGCTTGTCACGAACCCTCATTGTATCTTGGAAGTAACTAACTTGTTTTTTATTTTATAGGCTCATAGGTGGAAGAGACTTGCCTTGTCTCAGATGAGACTTTGGACTTGGACTTTTGAGTTAATGCTAGAATGATTTAAGACTCTGGGGGACTGTTTGGAAGGCATAATTGTGTTCCCCAATGTGAGAAGGACATGAGATTTGGGAGGGGCTAGGGGAAGAATAAGATTTGGAAGGGGCGAGGGGTGGAATAATATGGTTTGGCTCTATGTCCCCAAGTAAATCTCATGCTGAATTGTAATCCTCAGTGTTAAAGGAGGGGTCTCGTGGGAGGTGACTGGATTAGGGGGCAAGACTTTTCCCTTACTGTTCTTGTAATAGTGAGTGAGTTCTCATGAGATCTAGTTGTTTAAAAGTATGTAGCATTTCATCGTTTGCTCACTCTCTCTCCCGCTCCACCATGTGAAGATCTGTCTGCTGCTTCCCCTTCACCTTCCACTGTGATTGTCAGTTTCCTGAGACCTCCCCAGCCATGCTTCCTATACAACCTATGGAACTGAGTCAATTAAATCTCTTTTCTTCATAACTTACCCAGTGTCTGGTAGTTCCTTACAGCAGTGTGAGAATGGACTAATACAGGAAGGAAATTCTGGAAAGCACAGTTGCAGCTGAATTGGAACAGTACAAAATTGTCACAGTCCTGATCTTTACCAAACATACCATCATAAAAAAGAGAATGATTAACCCTGACCCCACCATGGACCTATTAAAAAAATGTAGTGAGGTTTCATGTATTTAAAACCTACAGAATGTAATAGGACAAAATAATTCAGTAAACTCAACTTTCTGGTTCTGACCACCCAACAAGGAGTCCACCTGAAATTCTCAGACATTATGACTAGCACTAGCATGGCAGTTTTCATTTTTTGAGGAGGCTACTGTTTTTAATAAAATGATGGGCTGGATGGCTTTGACTCAGCAGTAATTCCTATGTGACTTTGTAAATAAAATGGGCCAAGATTACTCAATTTTATGTGCTAATTCTACTATAGCCTTTTATATTTAGCCTCATAGTAATATTCTATAAGTAATCTTTGTTTGCTTTCTTGTTTCAACATTTTAATATCTTGGAAGGAATATAAAATTGATGTAATTATTGTTTTTTTCTGTGTGAACTGTAAGTCATTTCCATATATTCTTTTAATGTCACTTTCTTTTAACAAAAAAGAATTGAGTTTCAAGTCAGTGACAATATAGAACATAAAATTTTTAAAAATAACAAAAAAGAGTGTTCATCAGCTAATAAGACACCATTTTTTCTTTGTTAAAAGAAAAAACCACATTTCATCTATGAAAGAATTTTCTATCAGAAGTCTCACATGGCAATATTGACTAGAGTAATATTTTTTTCTAACATGAAAAACATTTCAAATGAGAGATAAATCCTTAATAAAGACGTAATTGGTCTTGTCAGGGAGAGGATTTATACAGTAAGTAAAGAGAAGTTCAAATTTGAAATTAATGGCACACATGAAAGCAGTTCTCATAGTCCAAAATCAGTCCTCAGACATTTACATGAAGGATTATTTCCTTTACATTTCAGAAGAAAAATGTATAGAAGGGGTAGGAATATCAGTTATTATAATAGAAAGATTATAAACAGAAAAAGAATTCATACTAACATTTTCTCCAGCTCACCTATACTAAATTATTAACTAAAGAGAGAAATGACAAGAGTTTCAGATCATGCAGAGAAGCAAGAAGAGAAAATAATGTGTCACATTCAATTTCACTCTCTATTTCATATTTCCCCCAAAAGGAAATATCTCAGGATACTGAATTACAAGTTCTAGCTAATACATTGAGATGAAGCAGATGCTTTATACCAAGTAAGGTGCCAGACCCAAACTCAAATTTTTAAAGGAAATAATCACAAAATTCTTAGACCTTTTATGTTTCCACTCCCAATGAGAATGGAGTAGAGGGTACCTCATCTCTTTCTTCATGCTCATTTGGATGGGCTGGGGCCTCCACCAAGTCTACTGATACTGCTTACTGCTATTCCTACAGTGGTAAGGCCTAATAGCTGCATCTTTTTTTTTGAGACAGCCTCACACTGTCACCTGGGCTGGAGTGCAGTGGTGCAATCTCGGCTCACTGGAACCTCTGCCTCCCAGGTTCAAGCAATTCTCCTGCCTCAGCCTCCTGAGGAGCTAGGATTACAGGCGCCTGCCACCACACCAGCTAATTTTTTGTATTTTTAGTAGAGATGGGGTTTCACCATGTTGGCCAGGCTGGTTTCGAACTCCTGACCTCGTGATTTGCCTGCCGCAGCCTCACAAAGTGCTGGGTTTACAGGTGTGAGCCACCACTGATTCATGTCCAGGGAAATCAAGAGATGGAGAGATTGTCCCACCAACCACTTTGGTGGTAAAGTAGGACAGTTTCCTCTGTGATTGGCCCACACTCCTAATTTGTCCAAGTAAAGTTTAAGTGAATGTTTCCCACAATTTGGAGGTGGGTTGAATATGAGGGAGAGTTCACCTTTGATTCAGTCTAATGTGGCTACTGAAAGAAATCAAGGGGGCTCCATTCACAGTGATGAAATCTAGGTGTATGTCAGATTGCTGGAGGTAGTAAGGGCAGACAGATTCTAAAGCCACCACTCAAATAGAGACCTGTCCACTAGGGAACCAGAGGTGAGAGACTTCAATGACGGGACTCTTCCAAGCGCCCACAAAAGCACTATAGAGAGAGTTAGCCCTAAATATCTGCCAGTCCCAGGAACTCAAATCTGGCCCACCAAAGACAAGTTAAAGTAAGCATTTTCTTATTACCTTTCTCTTCTTCCCTACAATGCTCTAAATCTATAGTGCCCTGAAGCTATAATAAGCTGGCACCTAAAATCAGCACTAGGTGAAGACAAGAAAAGACTAACCTTAAATCGAGAATTTCAATTATTGTGCAGAAACCAACACTCTAATTTCTGAATCTAGACAGTGTTTTGGGCCTTAAAATGTCTTTAGGACTGCTTATTATCTAAATGTGAGCAGAAAATCTTGGAACTCAAATTTAATAATGGGTAAAAGCTTCCACCACTGAAAAGATTTAAGAGATAATGAGAAAACAAAAAAAAATGTTTTATTAGGACTTATACTTAGGGCTTGTTCAATGTAAAAGTAATATAAAAATCACCTTCACCTAAACCTTCTACCAACTCCATCTTATCAGGCTTCCTAGAGAAAACAACTTGTTCTTTATTCTCTCTAAATAAGAACTCATCCTCTCCTTAGTTCATCAGAAACCTTAACATTTTGTTAGACTTCAGCGGTGATTGGGAGGTGATGCTTAGGTATAAGCATATGAATAGGAATATATGCTTGGTGCCTCTTTTTTCCCCGAACATTTGTTACATACTGAGGTTTTGGTCTAATTATTTTCTTACCAAAAATTAGATTTATAAATTACATAAAATCAAGTTATAGGGATTATACTATGTTTTGATATCTTCATTTTTCTCCTTTGTTAGCATTTAGGGCATACCCTGTAACTCCCATTGCCTCAGTAGTAGACATTTCCCAGTCATATACGATATGGACTAAGGAAACAGCCCAGCAAGTATAATTGTAGTGAAACAAGAAGAACAAAGTTCTAGTGGGTTGAAGAATAAATGGGAAATACGAAAATGGATATAAGAAATGAATACTAAAATTTCTGGAAGCTCCACAGTAACCAAATGAGAAATTCAGTACTGTTGCAAGAACAAGATTAAATGAAAAAAAAAATAAGGTAAAAGGCCAAATATAAGTATTACAGACCTAATTTTCAAAAATTATAACTCTTTAAAGTGCTTATGATGCTTTAAAAATGTTTTTAAATCTATATTTTTATGTTCTATGTAACTCATATAAAATGAGTTCTCATTAAACTTCATTTTTACTTATACAACTATGTTATAAGCTGTATGTTCTATACCTTCTCAGAGTATGCTCTCTGCTATGTGTTGTATGTAGAATATACAATGGAAACAATTGTGCTCAATTACTATTCTGCCCAAAGCTGTAGCTTACCATGTATGGAGTGATAGTCTATAATATATGTATAGGACAATGACTAACATATTCTTACAATATCTCCTTTGAAGGGGAATATTCTGATTAATTTATGATGTGATAGTAATATTTAAAATAACACATGAATGTGCTAATATAAGCACTGATTTCCTTATTTATTTATGGGTGTATTTTAAGACAGAGTCTTACTCTGTCACCCAGACTGGAGTGCAATGGCATCATCATGGTTTACTGCAGCCTCAACCTCCCGGGCTCAAGTGATCTTCCCACCACAGCCTCCCAGGTAGCTTGGACTCCAGGTGTGTGCCACCATGCCCAGCTAATTTGTTGTGTTTTTTGTAGAGATAGAGTTTTGCCATGTCACCTAGGCTGGTCTCAAATTCCTGGACTCAAGGGATCCACCTGCCTTGGCCTCTCAAAGTACTGGGATTACAGGTGTGAGCCATCGTGCCTGGACTCTTATTTTTGTTTCTTATTCATATTATCTAAGAATTCTAATGTACTGTCAGTGGTTATTGCTTTATGAAATCTCAGTAAAAACACCAAAGAAAATGAGTTTGGTAAATGAGAATCCTGAATACATTACCAACTTTTATGCTCACAATTACTCTTGTTTGATCAAACAGTAAGCATTATCGTGAAAGTCTCTTCTGATAATTCTGCTGCCATTCTTACATCTTCAATGATTGAAAGAAAGTATAAAAAATGAGAGCGACTGATGACTCATAAGATAGTAGAAGACCCTTAAAATATTTTTATTCCTCTAGTACAGATGGTTGACAATGGGGGTCTTAAAACAATGATTCTACTAATTCTCAAGATTTCTAGAAATGCTTCTTTAAAAGTAACCTTTACGTTATATCCTTCAAATTAAAAGCAAAGTGCATTAAGAGCGAAGCAAAATCATGTCCCATAGGAATAATTTCCTCCACTCATTATGAATACAGGTATCAGAAAGATTAAAATTTGCTTTTCCTGCCATTGACACAACTACTCTGCTTAGTTATTCTTGCTTAGTTATTTCAGTACCCATGACAGTGTTCCAGCATATAGCTGAGTATGTGGGACAAATTAAGAACACAGAAATTATTATATTAATGAATGAATAAATGAATGAATAGTTGAACTGTAAGTTCCTAGGAAGAAAGGCAATAAGATAAATTCACTTTTTTTCCCCTCACATTAGGCCTTGTTTGAAGACAAATAATTACGTGGCCTGAGGCCCTCTCTTTGACAATACTTCATTTTTTCTTAAAGAGATCTTACCTGGTATGTAGACCTCATTTGTTTGATCCATTTACCTTTTTCATTTGGGAGATATAATGGTTCTCATAGTTGCAATATTTTGATGGCATAAAACTAAAAGAATATTTGATTTGTGGCCAGGCACGGTGGCTCATGCCTGTAATCCCAGCACTTTCGGAGGCAGGTGGATCACAAGGTCAGGAGATCAAGATCATCCTGGGCAACATGGTGAAACCGTCTCTACTAAAAATACAAAAATTAACTGGCCATGGTGGCATGTGCCTGTAATCCTAGCTACTCAGGATGCTGAAGCAGGAGAATTGCTTGAACCAGGGAGTCAGAGGTTGCAGTGAGCCGAGATCATGCCATTGCACTCCAGCCAGGTGACAGAGTGAGACTCCATCTAAAAATAAAAAAAAGAATATTTGATTTGTTATAATCTGAAGGAGTATAAGGCTAATGAATAACTCTATTTGGCCGGGCGCAGTGGCTCACGCCTGTAATCCCAGCACTTTGGGAGGCTGAGGTGGGCGGATTATGAGGTCAGGAGATTGAGATCGTCCTGGCCAACATGGTGAAACCCTGTCTCTACTAAAAATAGAAAAATTAGCTGGGCATGGCGGCGCACACCTGTAGTCCCAGCTACTCAGGAGGCTGAGGCAGGAGAATCGATTGAACTCAGGAGGCAGAGCCGAGATTCTGCCACTGCACTCCAGCCTGACGACACAGCGAGACTCTGTCTCAAAAACAAACAAATAGAAAAACAGAATAACTCTATGCTCCACTTCAGGTGATTTGTATGCCATAGGAGTTACCAATCTAGTTCTTGTCTTTCTTTTGAATAAATTAACAGATATTCCTAGAGTATCTACTGAGTACAAAGCTTGAGCTGGTTGGACCCTGTTAGGGACTCTTGAACAAGGAGAACCAAAAACATGACAGACAAAAGGTAGAAATCTAATTAAGAGCAGTTGAGAAGTTGAGAAGATGACACAAGATCAATTGAGAAATTCTGCAAAGCCGAGAATGAAGTTAGACCCTTTTCATTTTAGTCTGCTGACAAATTAAGCAATGTACTATCATAAAATATTAGATTTGTTAATTATATATTTGTCTATTTTGTGCTTAAATGTAGCTACACTATATGTTAGATTAAATGCAATGGGGTGTGAGTATTAGACTCTAAAGTCATCACTGAAAAGCCAGTGAAAGCAAATAGAGTCCGTAGTTTAGTTAATAATATTCTAGCAATATTAATTATTTTAGTTTTGAAAAATGGTTATAACAGATGTTAACATTAGGGCAAACTGGATATAGGTTATATGGGATCTCTTTTGGCTATTTTTTATAACTTCTATATAAATTTAAAATTACTTCAAAATAAATTATTTAAAATTGTGATTAGAACTCTATATTAATTTTGTTATAACCGTCATTACTTTGTATTAAAATATTTTTTAAATCAAATTGTGAGTCATGTCAATGGATTATTTGCAACTTTATTCAAGACTTTTTAGTGCCACTGAGTTTAATGGTTTGCCCATACATTAAACTGAGCAACGCTGGGGAGGCATCTTGTCCTCTTCCTGGCAGAATTACTAGTATTTTCCAACAATTACTTCTGCCTCAGGTCTGGATAATGTCCTAAACATTTTGCCTCATGTTCACTTTAGCTGCACATTTTAAAGGGGACAGTTTTCCGGTCACACAATGTTTCTTTTACTATCTGGTAATGAGAGTTATAACTACTTCAGGCTCTGACCACATCTTGTTAGAGGTAGATATTATGCTTTCTTCTTTGTTTACAGTACACAATAATCCTCATCATTTTGAGATATTTCTTTATCAATTTCTCATCTTGTTTTTTTAGTTGCTATGACAATTTCCCCATATGTATGTTATGTGAAAGAAAACTATCTGAGCTTGTGTTCACTAACAAGAAATAGGCATTGGAAAATAAGTACATGGGGCTCAACACTATTCTGACACAATAGGAAGACCTAGTAAGATAGTAATCTTAATGGCAGCAAATGTTATTAACATTAAACTAAAAACAGCTACACAGCAACAACCTAATGTTCTGATTCATGAGAGGTAGGAACACTGATGGAAATCAACATCTGTTGCTGGTGTTAATATTAAACATTAAAGTAATCCACAGAGGGATAATACAACTATTGTAGGTTAAACGACAATTACAGCTTTTCTGATTGGTTGTTTTAAGCAGGAGGTCCAGCAGCAGCAAAGTAAACAAGACAGGGGTTTTCCCATCATGTCTTTCCAAATAATCAGCGTCCTAAGTGAGGGGTGGAAGACTGTCACATTGAGGTATTAGTCAGTTTTCACACTGCTATAAAGAACTGCACAGACTGGGTAATTTATGAAGGAGGAACTTCCAAACACTTATAAAACCAACAGCTCTCCTGTGAACTCCCTATCTGGAGAACAGCATGGGAGAACCAGCCCCCATGATCCAATGACTTCCCTACCTCCACAACGAGGATTACAAATCGAGACGAGATTTGAGTGGGGACACAGAGCCCTATTTTATCAAGGTGTGAAAGGAGTCTAGAAATCAGTAGTTTGGGTAAAAATTACACGGCTGGCCGCGTTGTGCAGGGCCGTTTGTTTCAGCTGCAAACATTTTTCGCTGCATGAGGGGATAGAGGGCCGCTCTCTGCTGGTCCTGCAATGTAATCAAGACAGAGAGGGGTTTTTCACATCGTATCTTAATACTCACAAAGGCTCGCTTCAAATAATAAATAAAAGCTCGTCTTCCGGACTCCAAGCAGCTTTCTGACAGTGGAAAACAAGCTTTCTCTTACTGCACAGTAGAGTCCCCTTACAGACATCAGATCCTAACATTATCTTCAATAAAATTTTGTGCCGCCAAGTTTTTAATTGTCTCCTGGAAGCTTTGGCTGGAGACTACTCAGCTCGTCTCAACTAATGGCTTTTGGGGGTTCTTTTTTCCCAGTTGAGTTTCCGTGTCTTTTACGCGTTTGGATTTATGGTCTGCTGGAAGTTTTTTTCAAGCTGACAGTGAAGACTTAGTTTCCTCAATTAGCATAAAAGCTGCTCCAAGGCAGCTGAGTCTTCAGTTCTGTTCCATTCAATTCTTGAGGCACCCATCCTGCGCCCTACTGTCCTTTGTCCCACGACTTCCCGAAATTATCTCAGGATTTTAACAGAAGCCGCTTCCTCGCCCTACCCCTAGGATGCACCGCACGGCACACTCGACAGTTAGCGCCGGAAAGCATCACAAAACGCATGCGCCAGTCGGCTGGTGTGGGCGGAGAATAAATCGCGTCGGCGGCAGGCGATGATGTAAAAACGCCGCGTCGTACTTTGGATAGTGCGGCTTCCGCGAGAAGGTTTGCTGGCCTATTGCAGCTATGGTGCATTGCAGTTGCGGGTTGTTCAGAAAGGTCCGTGCGGGTACCCTCACCTTGGTCCCCTTAGCGCTAACTGATGGCTCTGGTTCTCCGTCGCTCCCCTGTCTCTCCACTACTTTCTTTGTGGCGGCCTCTTGCCTGCTTGGTTTTCCCATAGACTTCGCGCATCCTGTAGTCGCGCTTTGCCAGTAAGCGATGACAATGGTCTGTGTACTCAGCGTGGTTAGAACGGTTTTTAGGGGGCAGGGTTTGAGTTTCTTCAGGTACATTGTGTGCACGTGGCATGAGGAACTGGGGTAACTGCCTGCTGTGGCCCAAATGTTATGGTGTTTTTTTTCTTACTTTAAGTAATACCCATAGCCTGTTATATATTTCTCCTTGAGTGCACAGTTTAAGGTTTTTCTAAAGGATTTTTATGAAAAAACGAAAGCGTGTAATTGTTGTGCCTTCTTGCAGAACATTTAGGTCGATTTTTGTGTAGTGTCGGTCTTAAGAATTGTTTCCTTAAAAATTTACAACTGCTTTGAATTAAAAAAGAAATCTTATCCTACTGGTAATATTTTTTGAAACCCTGCTTGCATCATGTTTTGGCTGTTACTTATTTCTAACGACCAGAGTAAAATACACCTTTTAAGTAAGGCTCCTAAGCCCCTGAATCTGATTTATCTAGAGCAGGAAAAAAGTGTTACATGTTTAATGGAACTGTAGAAACTCTCCTCAAATATATCACATGGGCAATATTTCAACTTTTTTGGGGAAAAAAAAAGATGTTTTTGATAATAGCTGTCCTAAATGACTAGAGATGTGGTTTATAAATTTAGGAAATTACTCTGTAAGGTATTTTGATTTTAATAGCCTAAGAGGTTAATACATACATTTTAGTAACCTGAGAGGTTAATACAGGAAGTTCTTGATTTCGTGAAGGAAACACGTAAACACTAAATGCAGCATAAGATTTATAAAAGTGTAATAATAGAGATATAATCAAATTGCTGAGAGAGCCAGCAAAGTCAGGGTGAGAATTGATTAGAGGAATTTAGAAAGACATTAGAAAATATGACAGGATTTATGATAGAAAAAACAAATGACATTCTAAGTAGAGGAAAAGCATGAACAGGATAGCATGTAGAAATGGCAGTATTTCATGAAGTACAGGGCAAATAGGAAGAGAGGAAGGTTGAGCAAATGAAAAGGATACAGGAAGGAACTAGGCTTGGTTGGTGAGCCTATAGTTCTTGCTACTTGGGAGGCTGAGGTGGGAGGATCCCTCAAGACCAGGAGTTCAAGACCAGTCTGGGCAACATAGCAAGACCGCATCTTTTAAAACAGGTTGGGTTGTGATGTGGTGCCTGTAGTCTCAGCCATTTGGGAGGCTGAAGTGGAAGAATTGCTTGAGCCCAGGAGTTTGAGTCTGCAGTGAGTGATGATAGTGCTACATCACTCCAGCCCAGGCAACTGAACCAGACATTGTTTCAAAATATATATATACCAGAAGGATATTTTAGTGGCTTTGGATATACAGTTGACCCTTGAAGAACATGAGGGTTAGAGGTGCCCCCTCATAGTTGAAAATCTTCATATAACTTTCTGCTCTCCCAAAAAACTTAATAATCTGTTGGCTGGAAGCCTTACTGATAACATAAACAGTAAGTTGACGCATATACTGTTTTCTTAGAATAAAGTAAGCTAGAGAAAAGAAACTTACTAAGAAAGTCATAAGGAAGGGAAAATATATTTACTGTTCATTAAGTGGAAGTGAATTAATGTAAAGGTCTTCATCCTTGTAGTCTTCAGGTTGAGTAGACTGAGGAGGAAGAGGTGGAGTTGGTCTTGCTCTCTCCGGTAGCAGAGGCAGAAGCGGTGGAGGAGGTGGAATGGGAGGCAAGAGAGGCAGGCATACTACGTGTAACTTTATGGAAGTACATTGTAATTTCTGTCATGCTTTTGCTTTTCTCTTTCCCCTAAAAATGTTTCTATAGGGTACCAGTCCTTCCACCATTTGCTTTAGTTTCAGTGCCTATTTCACAGAAGGATCCAGGTCATAAAAGAAGTCAAAAGCAGTCCTGAATAACAGGAGCTCTTCTGCCAGATTGTCTAGTGTTGGTTTTTCTGGTAGTTTATTCTGTATTTTCTTCCGTTATCTGGGACTGGATCTGAAGTACTCGTTTCCATCAAGCTCTCTACTCTGGTTTGTTGTGTGTTACCTCTTGAGTTTTTTCAAGATCCATATCTTGAAGTCCTTTACTCACTGTCTCACCATTTTGGTCATATCCACAATCTCTTTCATGATTTCCTTGATTGGCTCCATTGTAAATCCTGTGAGGTTATAACACAATACCTGGACAAAGTTTTCTCCAGCACAAATTTACTGTTTTGGGCTTATGGCTTTCATGGCTTTTTCAATAATAATGACATCTTCAATGGTGTAGTAACTTTCAGACTTTCGTGAAATTTTCTCTGTTGGGGTTCTTTTCCATAGTTGAAAATCATTTCCGTAGAATTTCATGTGTAATGAGCCTTAAAGGTCCTTGCGACCCCTGATCTACAGGCTGATTTAGAGACACTGTGTTTGGGGACAAGGATACCACTTCAATGCCTTTGGTGTTGAACTCATGGGCTTCTGGGTAGCAGGGGTGGGGGATGTGGGGTTACTGTCCAATATCAGAACTTTACAAGTCAGTCTTGTATTTGCAAGGTACTTCCTGACTTCAGGGAGAAAGCATCCATGGAACCAATCTAGAGAAGAGGCTTTTGTTCTCTAGGCCTTGTTGTCCAACAAAAACTGGCAGCTGGTGTCTATCTTTCAAGATTGAGGGGTTACCAGCTTTATAGGTCAGGACAGTCCTGACTGTAAACACAACTGCATTTGCACAATACAGTAGGGTTAGCCTGTCCTGGCCTTAAATCCTGGTGCTCACTTCTCTTCCTTACTAATGTCTTTTGTGGCATGCTTTCCAGAATAGGGTACTTTCATCAGCATTAACAACCTGATTAGGGAGATATTCTTTCTCCTCAGTGATTTTCTTAATGGTGTCTGGGAACTCATCTGCTGCCTTTTGGTTGGCAGAACCTGCTTCTCCTGTTATCTTGATATTTCTAAAGCCAAAGCCAAATCTCTTTCCAAAATTATCAAATGATTCTTTGCTGGCAATTAATTCTTTAGCTTTAGATCCTTCACATTCCTTTTGCTTTTAAATTGTCATATAATAGCTTTATTTTTTTCTTGAATTGTATTATTCCAGAAGTATGTTTTTAAAATAGCAACCCTGCTTCCACATAAAAGCTGCATTTTCAATACAAGAGAAAAAGTTAATTCCCAAAAAGTACAAGGTTTTCGTACCTCTTGGCATAGCTGCAGCGGTGGTTTCATGAATGTTTTTTTCTTTTTTTCTACATCGATTCTTATTCTGGATTCATTTGTCTTGACATAGCGGGCCGTCGCAGCTATAGACTTTAATCTGTGGTACATATCAAGCAATTCAACTTTTTACTGTAATGTCATGACAACTTCTTGGGAGCACTGCCAGCATTACTAGTGGCACTTTGTATGGGTTCCATGGTGTTGTTTGAGGTTTACACTGAACGTGAAAAATGCAAGAGAACTGTGAGAGATCACTTTTTACTGACATACAAAATTTACTGGTGAGATGAACTGCTCATGGGGAGGTGATTAGCATCACATGGTCTTTTAAATGGCTACTTGGGACACCTGAGCTCACTGGGATAGCAACAGGAAGTACGAAATTATTACAGTAGTACAGGATGTACTACATTTAATTTTATACAGTTATGATATAATACTGCATATTTACATTTGCTTACATTTCTCTTAACTGCAAATGCTGCCATGCAAGGTCTGTAAGTGTATAAGTTTTGATAAATTTTAACTTTTTATAATAGATGTGTGGGCAGGTGCAGTAGCTCATACCTATAATTCCAACACTTTGAGAGGCCAAGGCAGGAGGTTGGTTTGTGGCCAGGAGTTTGAGACCAGCGTTGGCAACATAGCAAGACCCTATCTCTAGTTTTGTTTGTTTTGTTTTGTTTTTGTTTTGATTTGTTTTGAGAAGGAGTCTTGCTCTGTCACCAGGCTGGAGTGCAGTAGCTCAGTCTTGGCTTACTGCAAGCTCTGCCTCCTGGGTTCAAGCGATTCTTCCACCTCAGCCTCCCGAGTAGCTGGGACTACAGGCCGTGCCACCACGCCAAGCTTATTTTTCTATTTTTAGTAGAGACAGGGTTTTACCATGTTGGCCAGGGTGGTCTCGATCTCTTTACCTTGTAATCTGCCCACCTCGGCCTCCCAAAGTGCTGGGATTACAGGCATGAGCCACCATGCCCAGCCTCTAGTTTTTAAAAAATTAAGATAGATATATGTATACTTTATGGAAGTAAATGAAAAAATAGATTAGTATCTATGTATATTGTATGCACTCATGACACAATTAACTTTTCTTGATTTTTTTCAATATTTCCAATCTACGTGGTTTGTAAGTTTTTTCAAATTGTTGCAAAGCTCAAAAATTTTTCCTAGTATATTTATTGGAAAAAACTCTGTGTATAAGTGGATGCACACAGTTCAAACCAGTGTTGTTCAAGGGTCCACTGTAGTACTAAGAATTTTTTACTTTATTTCATAAGCATTTTTTTTTTAATGCAGGGTTTTTGAGTAAGGAAGAAACATGATTGGAGATCACATCAATTTCAGAAAAATAGTTCAGGCAACAAGTTGGAGAATGCAAAAAGGAAAAAATGACTAGACACTGAAAAGAGCTCATGTGATGAAGGTACTAGGGCAGTGGTAGAGAGAATAGGGGTAGTAGGGCTTTAGCTAAAGAAACAGATATAGTCTGAAAGACGTCCATTTGTGTAGTCTCAATGAATAAACCATGGTTCCATTATATGAGAAAACATTGGAGGAACAGATATTTACCTGGGGAAAAGTTTGATTTTGTTATATTAACATTTGTTTTTTAGGTGGCTATTATTTATTCAACTGATATGTAAGAACAGGTTACATATTGGGGGGTTTCAAATATACATTAAATACAAATTCTGCTCACTTTTGCTCTATGCTATTAAAAGCTTACATCCTGGTGTGAGTGTCTGACACATTGGACATAGAAAATATCTTACCTAGGTGATGGTTATTGGTACAAGCAGAAATTACCCAAGGGAGAAAGTCTAGAATGAAAAGGCCAAGTCAGAAACCCTCAGGGTAGAAGGGACAATAATTGATAGTTGAAAAATATAAAAGGGACTTAAGAGAGATAATCAAACGGGAAAGGGGATCAGATTGGAGATGTGGAAGTGAGCTAAGAAAATGTTATAGGATTGGCATATAGGAAGCTATTAAAGATTTTTTAGAAAGAAATTTTAGTGGAAGAAAGAACTAGATAGGAGTTCTAAATTGATAACACTTTTGGTATACAAACGTTCTTTCTCATTTTTATTAAGTATGGAAATTTCATCGATAACCTAAGACTCTTCACCAAGGGAGGAACCGGTGGAATGGGTTATCCTCGTTTAGGTGGAGAAGGTGGAAAAGGTGGTGACGTCTGGGTTGTAGCCCAGAACAGAATGACTTTAAAACAACTTAAAGACAGGTATCCTCAGAAACGGTTTGTGGCTGGAGTAGGAGCAAACAGCAAGTAAGTAATTACTGAATGACTTAAATTTTACAAAATCAAACCCTTTTGGGAATTTTTTTTTAAGTTACAAAATAAAAACTTAATCGGTAATTTAAAGTAATTGATTTCCTGTATTTGTAACTGAGTAAAAGCCTAAAATGTCTCAACTCATAAAAGACTGAACTAAATATTTCAGAGTTTTTAAACTTTTTATCCATTTCTTTTCCCAATGTCTATCTGTATTCTTTTTGAACTTACCCTGTAGAAACAGAAAATTATCTGAATTCCCACTGTTTTCTAAAATTGTCTTTGACAACCTTTAAGACTGGTTAACAGTCTTAACCATGCTACTCCACCCCACCACCATTAGAAGGCAAGATAATCTTTTATTGACTTTTCTAAGCCTTTTCTATATATTTATGCAAATGCAATTATCTGCCTAAAAGTTCAGAATACAAAAATGAGAGTACAGTATTTTACAATCTGCTATTTTTGCTTAACTTTTTTTTTCCCCATGTCAGAAAATCATTCAGAATACCTGCATAATAAGTAACAATTTTTTTTTTGTCATTTGTCTATTTAGGTTGTTGTTTTTTTCTGATTATAACCACAGTGCAGTATCCTGTGTAGATACTATTTTACATGTATGTTCAATTATTATTTTGATAAATTCCCAGAAATAGAATTACTATAAAGTTTGTACTATTTTTTTCTCTTATAAACAGTTTAAGAGTAGCCAGATTTGCCTTCTATACTGTTAAGTACTCTCGTTTGAGGTTAGTTTTTTAGAAGCTTTGCTATTTTGTGGATTTTCTATTTCTTTGTAGCTTCTGTTTTTCTTTTTTTTTGAGGTAGAGTCTCATTCTGTTGCCTAGGCTGAGTGCAGTGGGTGCTATCACAGTTCACTGCAGCCTCCACCTTTCAGGCTCAAGTGAGCCTCCCACCTCAGCCTCCTAAGTAGCTGGGACCACAGGCATGTGCCACCATGCCCAGGTAATTTTTTTAATTTTTTTTTTTTTGGTAGAAATGGAGTCTCGCTGTGGTGTCCAGGCTGGTCTCAAATTCCTGGACTCAAGAGATCCTCCTGCCTTGGTCTCCCAAAGTGCTGAGATTACAGGAATGAGCCACCATGCCCAGCTTTTTCTAGCTTATTTGTATTGTAGCAATAATCTCTTCATTTTGGGTTTGCAATATTTTAGTTTTGGGTCAAAATGACCTTTGGTGGTTACCTTAGTAACTTAAATTATCACCTAATGCCATTTTAATGGGATATAGTAGTCTAAAATGCAAAGAAATAGGTATAATTTTAGTTTTTTTTAAACCCTGTCTTTGACCATTTAACGTCTACATTAACCAGAGAGCTGATTGCTACTCTTCTTTATTATTATTATTTTTTTGAGACAAAGTCTTACTCTGTTGCCCAAGCTGGAGTGCAGTGGCGTGATCTTGGCTCACTGCAACCTCCGCCTCCTGGGTTCAAGCGATTCTTGTGCCTCAGCCTCCCAAGTAGCTAGGATTGCAGGCACCTACCACCATGCCTCACTAATTTTTGTATTTTTAATAGAGATGGGGTTTTACCATGATGGCTAGGCTGATCTCAAACTCTTGACTTCAGGTGATCCACCCGCCTCTGCCTCCCAAAGTGCTGGGATTACAGGCATGAGTCACTGCATCCAGCTGCGACTCTTATTTGTAAACCATTCTCTCTCTTTGTGTGTGTGTGTGTGTGTGTGTGTGTGTGTGTGTACCCATACGTATATATGTATATGTATATATACTTTTTTTTGGTAGAATTAGTGCACTGAAAGGCTCCAAAGGAAAAGACTGTGAAATCCCTGTGCCTGTGGGTATTTCAATAACTGATGAAAATGGTAAAATTATAGGTGAGTATACTGTTAACTTCGAAGGTTTAAAAATGTGCACATTTTCTAAAATTAAACAGTGGAATAGCTTCTCTTGATTTTCAGAAGAATTTTTTAACAAAATTTTAGCTACTACTCTATAAGAGAGCAAAACTTAGAAAAGTTAAATTGACTACTAGATTTAAGATAGTTTTAAAGATGTAAAAGTTCTTGGTCTTAAAATATATAACTAAGTTCTTTTCAATTGCTTACTAAAGTGTTTTTCCAGGGTCAGTCTTTTAATAGATTTGTAAGTTGAAATTTGCTGGACTTTCTCTGAAAGAACAATATTAATGATTCTACTTATTAATTATAGATTTGTAATTGAGAATTTCCTGGCATGTATTTTTGAAAGTAAAATATTACATTAGTGATTCCACTTATTAATCTATAGATTTGTAATTGAGAATTTCCTTGCCTGTATTTTTTAAATACGTTCCATTAGTGATTTCACTTTTATTAATCTTTGCTGTAAGTATTTTTCTCCCTCTTTTTAAGGAGAACTCAATAAAGAGGATGACAGAATTTTGGTAGCTGAAGGAGGTCTTGGTGGTAAATTACTTACAAACTTCTTACCATTGAAAGGCCAGAAACGAGTAATTCACCTTGATCTAAAACTTATAGCTGATGTAGGCCTAGTAGGGTAAGTATCATTCGTATTTTTATTATTATACTTTCAGAGAGATAGTTCATGAATAGTAAATAAATGTAAATGATAATTTGGGGCCATAATTATTTCTAGTTTATGGAATTTATGTGTTGTGTGTGTACTAGGAAAATATGCTGCTAAATATTGTTATTTTCAAATTGCCAACATAGAGTTTCATAGGGTTATTACTCATTTGTAAAATGAAGACCAGAGCAATTGAACAGATCAATAGGAATGTTAGAGAATGCATAAAGAAAGAAAAATCAATCAAATGTAACATTATAAGAAGGTTAAATAATAATGTTATAATGTTATCAGATATTAAACAATAAGAAATCCAAACAAACGATATTATTATTAAAAGTATATAGAAAGAAATGGAAAGGGAAAAATTGACATAACTCTTCAGTCTTAATAGAGACATTGAGGTACCATTAATCAAATGACTAAAGAGCAGTACAGACAATCTCAATCCTCAGACTTATGCACTACTGCTGCCAAATTGAATCTTGCTATGACTTTTTGTATATCCTTCTTGCCTGTGCTTAGGATCTATCTAGTCTCAGTACTGTAGACCTTGCAAGAGTGTCCTCTTCCACCAGCCTCCATTCTTTGATTAAATAATGCTGTTTAGCTATGGGGTTTGCAGTGCAGCTGCTCACTGGAAGGGGATAGATAGCAAGATACAGAGTAGATAAAGGAAGAGAAAACTTCAATATGCATTTTCTCTCTCTCCCCCCTCCCCCCTCCCTTCTGCCCTCTCCCCTCCAGCCTTATCACAGTATTATACAATTAGTCAGGTGGAAAACTTAAGGAAAAGATAAGGAAAACTGCCTTATTACTGCCCTTCTCCAAATTCCTAGTTCTACTTTTTGCTTCCCCATAGCTTCCTTCTAAGTTCTTTTCATCTTTCTCTCCAGTCATCTCAGTACCTCTCTACCAGACTCTTAAGTCTGAATCCCTTGCCTTTTGCGCTGCCTGACCAGCCGCTAGAGCTTACCACCATTGGTTTAGGGTTCACAGAGGCCCCATTCCTGCTAAAATTATAACAAGGAAAGATGTGATCCTGCCTTGCTGTTCACATTTATTTTTTTCAGTAAAGCACAGTTACGAGAGTTATTAGACATAAATTCTATAATCTAAATTTTCAGGAACATTATGGGTTTAATAGGGTTTTGTGGACAAGACTGGCAGTCCAGCCAATCACAGTTGCATTTGGTATAAAAATGTGATTCAAGTTCTGAAGAGACAACTTTATAGTCTAAGAAGAGCCTAGCATGGCTTAGTCATAAAAGTGGGGTGGCATGGAGGACTCAGGTTAGACTAGGTCACGATCTCAGATCCTGTGGAGGCTGGCCAGCTGGTCTTGGGTAAATTATACAGCTTCTCTAAGCCTTTGTTTTCTCTCTCTCTCTCTATTTTCTTTTCTCTCATTCTTTCTTCATGTAGTTCTTTTCACCATGTCATTTGTCTTCTCATCTTTAATAGTGTATGGAGATAGGTCTTTCCTTAAAATGTGGCTGGGTAAGAAAATGCATTTACAGAAGAATACGTGCTTTGCATTTTTGTATGTTCAATGAATTGTAGCTGCTATCTTCATCATCATTATATTGCCAATTTATTGGAGACTGAGTATAATGAAAAGTGCCTTTTCAGAAGTAGGTTTGAAATTTGTCAGTAATTAAGGCATCAGGATTCTTAAGCGTGTCAAAAGAGAATGGGGGGAAACGATTTTTAAGTGGAATGTTTAATGTATTTTCTAGTGTTTTAAAATTAGGCAAGTATTCTTGAAAAATTGCTACTATGACTACTGGCATAAGTAGATATCCTTTTACCTGGTTTCAGAAATGGACTAAATCATAGAAGAAAGTTATTGTACAACTAATACACTTGTGCTGCTGTTGTCAAATCTGATCTTCGCATAGGTTGGATTTTAGCTTCTGAAATTCTCATTGGGTACTTTTCCAAGAAAAATTTCGAATATCTGTTCTTCAGTCATTAGCATCATCATCTCTATTCATACTTTGATCTTCTTGGAAATAGTTGCTTGCATTATGTGCCCAATCATTATTATGAAAATATGAGGATGTTGGAAACAAATAAGCAAGTCCAACTAGTGATATTATGGACAAAAATAGCTGCACTTCGCTTTTCAAAAGCTGTAAGAACCTGAATGAAACAGGTTATGAAAAACATATGTTCCATGAGAAACAAGTCATTAAGAAACCTCACATAATTTTATTTTAAATTCATTACAGAAAGACTTTTTAATGAGGAAATTGTTGAAATACCTTCATTATTAAGCTTATGTTTTTATAGAATTCCAAATTAATATTTGCAGAATATTCCACCATTATTCCAAATGAAAGTTTGTCAGAGTTTTTGAAAGAACTTCAAATTTGAATAAAACTCTGTGAAGCTGGGAATCATTTTGTCTCAAGCTTAGTATGTTGCCTGATACAAAGTCAGTGCTCAATAAATATTTGTTTTATAAATTTAATGAAAATATATGAATGAGATTTAGGGATGGATGTTTTAAATAACCCCCATTGCTAGTACTGTTTTTCATACATGGTGGGCCTTTCTTGAGGGAAATTTAGCAGTATAATCAAAAGCCTTTAAAATGAACATGTATTTTATCCAGTATTTCTTCATGTAGACATTTATTCCAAAAAAGAAATGAAAGATGTGTACAAAGACAAGTCCTAACCAGAACAATCAGGCAAGAGAAATAAAGGACATTCAAGTGGGAAAGAAGGAAGTCAAACTATCTCTGTTTGCCAACGATATGATCTTATACCTGGAAAAACCCTAGAGACTCCTTCAAAAGACTCCTAGATTTGATAAATGAATTCAGTAAAGTTTCAGGTTACAAAATCAGTATACACAGATCAGTAGCACTGCTATACACCAGCAACAACCAAGCTGAGAATCAAATCAAGAACTCAATCCCTTTTATAATAGCCACAAAAAATAAAATACCTAAGGATATACCTAACCAAGGTCATGAAAGATCTCTACATGGAGAACTACAGAACCCTGCTGAAAGAAATCATAGATGACACAAACAAATGGAAACACATCCTGTGTTCATGGATTGAAGAATTAGTACTGTGAAAATGACCATACTGCTCAGAGCAATCTACAGATTCAATGCAGTTTCTGTCAAAATACCAAAATCATTTTTCACTGCATTAGAAAAAAACCATAAGATTCATATGGAATTAAAAAAGTCTGAATAGCCAAAGCAATCCTAAGCAAAAAGAACAAATCTAGAGGAATCGTATTACCTGACTTCAAATTATATTACAAGGCTACAGTAACCAAAACAGCATGATATTGGTATAGAAGTAGGTACATAGACCAATGGAACAGAATAGAGAACCCAGAAATAAAGCCAAGTACTTAAGACCAACTAATCTTCAACAAAGCACACAGAAATAGAGGCTGGGGAAAGGATACCCTATTCAAAAAATGATGCTGGGAAAATTGGATATCCAAATGTAGAATAATGAAACTGGGTTCATAACTTTCATTATATATAAAAATTAAGATAGATTAAAGATTTTAATCTAAGACCTGAAACCATAAAAATTCTAGAACACTTAGGAAAAACCCTTCTGGACATTGCCCTAGACAAAGAATTTATAATTAAGATCCCAAAGCAAATGCAACAAAAATAAATAAATGGGACCTAATTAAAGTAAAAATCCTCTGCATGGCAAAAGAAAGAATCAATAGAGTAAACAGCTTACAGAATGGGAGAAGTATTTGCAAACTGTGCATCTTAACAGAGGACTAATATACAGAATCTGCAAGGAACTCAAATCAGCAAGGAAAAAGCAATTCCATTAAAAAGTGGACAAATGACATGGACATTTCTGAAAAGAAGATATGCATACAAATGGCCAAGAAGTTTATGAGAAAATGTTCAACATCGCTAATAATCAGGGAAATGCATATTAAAACCACAGTGATTTACCAACTTACCCAGCCAGCATGGTCATTATGTAAAAGTCAAAAAACAATAGGTGCTGATGTAGATGTGGTGAAAAGAGAACTTTTATACTCTTTAAAAGCATACAGAATGGTATAATGGACATTGGAGACTCAGAAAGAGGGAGGAAGGGAGGGCAGTGAGAGATATGAAACTACCTATTGGGGACAGCATACACTGCTTGGGTGATAGGTACACTAAAATTCACTGCTGAGTGAGAATGTAAATTAGTACAACCTGTATGGAAAACAGTATGGAGATTTCTCAAAGAACTAAAAGTAGACCTATCATTTCATCCAGCAGTCCCACTACAGGATATCTACCTAAAGGATAAGAACTCATAATATCCAAAAAATACCTGCACACATATTTATCACAGTATCATCCAGAATTGCAAAGACATGGAGTCAACCTAAGTGCCCATCAACCAATGAATGGATAAAGAAAAGTGTGTGTATCTATATATATATACACACACCATGGAATACTACTCAGCCATAAAACAGAATGAAGACATCTTCCTAAGTGAAGTAACTCGGGAATGGAAAACCAAGTGTCACATATTCTCACTTATAAGCAGGAGCTAAGCTGTGGGTATACAAAGGCATGCAGAGTGGTATAATGGACGTTGAAGACTCGGAAGGAGGGAGGATATGTACATTACTTGGGTGATGAGTACACTAAAACCCCTGACTTCATTACCACACAATCTATCCATGTAACAACAACAAAAAATCACTTGTACCCCTAAAGCTATTGAAATAAAAACATTAAAAGAAATAAAAAGATACGAGCTATTAAGCCATGAAAAGATGAAAAAATTTGTGAAGGTTTAAGGATAGTCATTGCATTGTTTAAAGTTATTTAGGAAAAAGATAAACAGTACACACTTGTCAGCATATAGAAAAGTCTATGAATTCCACCACCCAGAGATGACTATTAACAGTGTCTACATGTATACATATTTTTCTCAGTGTTATTTAGAGTGAAAAATTGTAGACAATCTAAATGTCTATCAATAGGAAATTAGTTAAGTTACACTTCCCATTGAAAAGTGTTCACCTTATATTATTCACTTTAAAGAGCAGGCCGACCAACTGTAAAGTAGTTTTCCCCTACTTCCTTCAAAAAAAATTTAAAACTTGAATATGATCAAGACTCTAACAACTGCCAATTTTTTATAGAAAATACAGGGGGAAAAGAGCATGCTAAGTGACCAGGTAGCTGCTAGTAGAAAAATGAAGACTTTGGAAAAGAAACTTTGTAGGACAAATGACCCATTTTCTTTAAAAATAAAATCACAAATGGGAAACAAGATGGAGGGGGAGCTTAAAAAGAGATTTGAGACACATTGGGCAATTGTAACATACAGACCATATTTGGGTTTCTATTCAAATCAAATTTTAAGAAGTGTATTGCCAATATATTAATATTTGTTGAAGTTGGGTGATAGCTAAATGGAATTCATTACTCCTCTCTACTTTATGTTTGAAAGTATCTCTAAATTTTTTTAAAAGCAATTTACAGAACAGTGTAATATTTTGTCAGTGTTTAGCTAGAGATAGTAAGTTGCAGGTTTTTTTTTTAATTTCTTTGTTTTTCTATGACTTCCAAGTGGTTTTTATTTTTAAAATCATAATTAGAATAACAAGTATTATACGCTTTCAATACTGAAACATCTTCAGTGTACGGAATGAATTTATCTTTACCTTTTTTTGTAAGTATATATTGTTCTCAAGTTTTTCAAGATTATTTGTAATACATTTGTATTCTACTTTTAATCCCAAATATATTCAAGAAGTCTACTTGAATTTTTAGGAATTCAGAGATAATAATGTTGACATTTATTATAGTGTATCATTTTATATTCTTGTTTCAGATTCCCAAATGCTGGAAAATCCTCTTTGCTAAGTCAAATTTCTCACGCAAAACCTGCGATTGCAGATTATGCATGTAAGTATAATTTGATTGTGTATTTTAATGAGTGGAAGTAAACTTTTAAAGACTAATATTTCTCTGAGAATGAATAAAATGACAACTCTGAGGGTAGGCTTAGTTGAAAAACTTTTGGCAGATAGACCACTGTTGCGCAGGCCAAAGTGCAGTGACATGATCATGGCTCACTGCAGCCCAGGCTCAAGCCATCCCCCTGCCTCAGCCTCCCATGTAGCTGGAACTACAGATGTATGCCACCACGCCTGGCTGACTTTTTTTTTTTTTTTTTTTTTTTTTTGTGGAGACAGTGGTTTCCCTGTGTTGCCCAGGCTTATCTTGAACTCGGGCTCAAGTGATCCTCCCACCTTGGCCTTCTAAATTGCTGGGATTATAGGCATGAGCCACCCTGCCCAACCATATTTTCCATTAATCTTTGAAACCTCTATGCCCCTCAGCAAAGTTTCTTATATAGGTTAGACAGTTACTTTATTGTATTTATTTGTCTGTTGCATAATCATTTATTTGGTTGAGCTAGGATTTTAGTGAGCCACTTATCCTTTATCAGGCACTGTGATAAGCACTAGGAAGGCTGAAATGAATACTTTCATTCATTTAACAGATACTTTTTTTTTCTTTAGACAGAGTCTAGCTTTATCGCCCAGGCTGGAGTGCAGTGGCGTGATCTTGATCTTGGTTCACTGCAACCTCTGTCTCCTGGGTTCAAGCCATTCTCCAGTCTCAGCCTCCTAAGTAGCTGGGACTATAGGCACGTGCCACCACGCCTGGCTAATTTTTTGTATTTTTAGTAGAGACAGGATTTCACCGTGTTAGCCAGGATGGTATCGATCTCCTGACCTCGTGATCCACCCACCTTGGCCTCCCAAAGTGCTGGGATTTACAGGCGTGAGCCACCACTGTTTTGACTTTTATTGAGTGTGTAGACTATTGGAGTAAAGCTTATATATATATCACTAATAAATATAAGGAAATATAAAAGGGCACTATGAAAGAGTGTAGATGACTGCTTTAGGCTTCCTTGAGGATATATAATTCTTGGACTGAGATATGAGGAATAATTATGAGTTAATTAGTAAAATAGAGTGGAGGATGAAGGGTCTTTAATCAGAGGAAATGCAATGTACACAAACGCTTCAGTGGTGGCGGGAGTAGATTTGTTTGTCTAGAGAGCATGGAGTAAGGGAAAGAATCGAGATGAGCCTAGAGATGTAAGAAACCATGTCACATAGACCATGTAGGCTATATTTGATTGTAATATCTTAAGAGCAATTGGAAGCATTTAAGCAAGGGATAAAATGCTTAGGTTTGCTCCTCACAGAGATCTCTGCCTATAATAGAGAAAATGGATTGGTGTGGGACATGAAAGGGTCTGAGAAAACCAGTCAGTAGGCCCTTGTGGTAACTAGATGAGATATAAAAGAAGCTTTGGTTAAAAGTAGTAAGTATGGTAAGATCTCTGCCATCATGAAAAGGATACAGAATGACATTAACTTGGAAAATAAGATCAAGCCATTCTAAGATTAGACTGTGATGAAGTAGAATTAAGTTTGGACTAATTGTGATAAATCACAAGGCCAGTATTTGTTATAATGTGTAGGACTTGAGAGGAAAAGCAAAAAGTCATAGGTAAGAGACTAATGTAGGGTTGATGAGGCTTAAAAATAACTGAATGAAAAGGAACTAGAAAAATTTCACCCACAGTCCAGTGATAGAAACCTGATAGCTGAGTCCCCTAAACATCTGTTACACACCTTAAAGTGCAATAGAGGAACATTGAGGTTCAGTAATTACATTAGGCCTATAGAGATTGTAAAAATCAGTATTTGTCCTTTTCCAAATACTAATTATTTATTTATTTTAGAGACAGGGTCTAGCTCTGTTACTCAGGCTGGAGTACAGTGGCATGATCATACCTCACAGCAACCTTGAACTTCTAGGCTCAAGCGATCCTCCCACATCAGCCTCCGGAATAGCTAGGACTACAGGTGTGCACTGCCATGCCTGCCCATTTTAAATTTTTTGTAGAGACAGGGTCTCACTATACTGCCCAGGCTTGTCTTGAACTCTTAGCTTCAAATGATCCTCCTGCCTTGGCCTCCCAAAGCATTGGGATTACAGACATAAGCCACAACACTTGGTCCTCCAAGTACATGTTAAATAGCAAAGATAATCATAGTTTCCATTTTAGCAAATTAGAACAAAATCTGAATTAAAATATTGCTTATTCTATGTGTAATGCCAAGACACTTTTGAGAGTACCAGCCTTAAAATAAATTCTAGCCTTAATTTATTGCTGTGTTTCTTTTAGTTACAACATTAAAGCCTGAACTTGGAAAGATTATGTACAATGATTTCAAACAGGTAAGTATTTTTAAAGTAAAACACTTCATTAGAAGTCAAAGTACTTGGTTTTGGTACTTACTTGGACTTTCTTGTTCTTCCAAAGATTAGGTCCTGTTTATCCCTACAACATTATGTCTTCTTCTTTATCTCCTTAGTCTTGGTTTCTTTTTATTGCAGGTCTTTCTTTTACTACTATATTGGATTATTTATCTTTGTTTTTTAAAAATACTCTCTAAAGTTCATGGTAATGATTTTATTCCAACTTTCTTTTTTTGAAAAAAAAGTTTTAATGGAATTTTGGTCTCAACCAGCCATTAAAATTCATTTTTCCTTCATGAGTGACAACTGTGGATCTTCTTTTATTATACTTATAATAAAAAGTGTAAAAGGAAAGTAACAATATTTAGAATATGTACAATCTAGTAGTCGTGCTCCTTAGCATTTACCCAAGTAAATTGAAAACTTGTGCACACACAGAAGTCTCCACATAGATGCTTATAACAGCTTTATTTGTAATTATCAAACCTTGGAAACAACCAAGATATCTTTCAGTAGGTGAATGGGTAAATAAACTGTGGTATATATTTAGACAGTGGGTTATTATTCAGCTCTAAAGAGGCCTCAAAAAGACCTAATGAAATCTTAAATGCCTATTACTAAGTGGGAGAAGCCAATCTGTAAAGGCTGTATGATACCGTATGATTTCAACTATGTAACATTCTGGATAAGGCAAAGCTGTGGAGACAATAAAAATAAATAAATAAATGATTGCCAGGGTTAGGGAGGAAGGAGGGATGAATAGGCAGAGTACAGAGAATTTCTAGGGCACACTGTAAAATATGAAACTACATAGTACACTATTCTTTTGCTCTAATGGTAGATACAGTATACATTTGTTAAAATCCATAGAATGTACAGCACCAAGAATGAAACCTAATATAAAGTATAGACTTTGGGTGCTAACGATACATCAATATAGGTTCATACAGTTTTCTGACATAATTTAAAACATTAAAAAATTATATTCAGTTATACTGATATGACAGTAAAAGATAAAAGCAGTTATAGAATGTTAAATGTAAGTAAAATTATATTAAATATAGAATAACATGAATATAGAGAACAATACTTAGGGGACAAGAGAACATTGTTTATACCTAATTTTTAAGGGAAATTAGTAGAGGAAATTTCAGGACATGAGACTTCTGTTGTGCATGCTGCTTTGTCAGCTTCCTTTAAGACTCTGAATTCTTTATCTACACTGGGCAGGGGATGTAGGGTACTGCCTCTCATTCTTTATTGCACTTCAGAATTACCTGGGTGGCTTAAGAACAGCAATAATAAATGATGCTTGGGCCCCAGAGATTTGAAACTAAATCACTTGGGGGTAGGGCCTGGGCATTTGTAGTTTCTAAGAGTTCCCTATATGATTATGAAGCACAGTAAGGTTTGAAAAGCACAAGTGTAGAATGATGGTTAATAATGATTATTCCCTTTAAGAGGAGTATAGGAACACTGTATTCTTTTATTAGGTTGGTGCAAAAGTAACTGTGGTTTTGATCATTAAAAGTAATGGCCAAAAGTAGGAGAAAGTAGGAGAGCCACAACTAAAACTTGGGTTTGTCGAGTGCTGTTTCACCTGACTGATCTTACTTGAATACTGGCATAAGATGAGGTGATGACAAGGAAGCATGCTCAGGTGATTGAACTTCTAGATGATAGAACTCTGGTCCTCACGTAATATCATGAGCTTTGCTTAAGTAAAAACAATAATTACCTACAAAAATGTGAAGCATTAGCAAACATGGCACTGCAAAGAATAGATGAGGAGAATCACACCGCTATTAATGTAGTAAAGTCTATTAAAAGTAATGACCAAAACCACAGGTACTTTTGCACCAACCTAATACTTTGTAAGAATGGTTGACAGTCCTGCTGGTATATGAACAGAAAAGGAACAATGGTGCCAAATAAATAACTACAAATTGAATTTAAAATACAAAGCTATACCTAGTAAATGTCTTTGGAATTAATATCCTTGTAAACTTTTATGAATTCAGAGTGTAAAGATTGAAATTCTATGAAAAGTTCATCTTGGACAATACCGTTTAGGAAATTATAAATAAATTTTAAACTAGGGACTAGTGTGGTGGCTCACGCCTGTAATCCCAGCACTTTGGGAGGCCAAGGTGAGAGGATCACTTGAGGATAGGAGTTTGAGACCAGTCTGTGCAACATAGCGAGACCCTGTCTCTACAAAAAAAAAATGTTTTAATTAGCTGGGCGTGGCATGTGCACCTGTAGTCTCAGCTACTTGGGAGACTGAGGTGGGAGCATGGCTTGAGCCCAAGAGTTCGAGTCTGCAGTGAGCTATGGTCACACCACTGGGTGACAGAACAAGATCTTATCTCTAAAATAATAATAATAAATAAACAAATGTTAATCTGTAAAATTCCTAGATTATTCAGAGTAAATATGGGACTAATATCTGATAACAAAAGATTTTAATCCTGAATACTGTACGTTAATTTTGCTAAATAGTGTCTTGGCTTTTCAAAGATGTAGTGGTAATCATAAGTTAGGAAGTGTTTATATTTGAAATGTCTTGAAAATTTTTGGATGTAATTGAACCTGTGGTTTTCATATATTTTCCTTTTTCATCAACTGTTTAATTTTGTATTAGATATCAGTAGCTGATCTTCCAGGTTTAATAGAAGGAGCACATATGAACAAAGGAATGGGCCACAAATTCCTCAAGCATATAGAAAGAACTAGACAACTACTTTTTGTTGTAAGTCATATGCATACCAATGTGATGTTCAAATAAATATGAAAATCAATGAATTTAATTTTTCTTAGAATTTTTTTACAAATAAGAAAGTGGTAGCATATGTTACACCACTAAGTCTTTTATAATACAGGGATGGAAGTGACATTGTTTACTATATCCTATGTAAGTTTGGCCATGCTTGCCAAGATGTATTTCCTTAAGATATCCAACATACTACCATGTTATATAGTACCATATTATATAGTATCATAGCATCTCTTTCATACTTTATTGGTGGTGCTCGAGTTGTACATGAGATTGTCTCTATTGGTACAAATTGTCTTATCTATTCTAGTTTTTTATTAATTACTGTAATTTTATAAGAATAATTATTATTAACATCTATTTCTGTGATTTATTTTGAATTGCTAAATAACAAATATAGAGAAATTGTTTTTAGCTTGAGAGAGTAAACTATTTTAAAACACAGAAATGTATAGCTATTTTTAAACATAGAAATGTATAGCTATTTTTCTTATGTTAAAGGTTGTCTCCATCTCTTCTTTTAGGTTGATATTTCTGGATTTCAGCTTTCTTACCGCACTCAATACAGAACTGCTTTTGAAACCATAATACTGCTTACAAAAGTAGGTTTTCTGTTTTACTGTGTTCTATATTTGGTCTAATATGTAGGAATGTAAGCTATATGAAATAACGTAATTACAGTATATACATACTTTGCTGTTTTAAAGCTTTGATGTCAGTTGAAGAATTACTTAAACTTGTTGTCTCCAGTTCCTCTATATTCATTTGCTCCTCAAACCTACTGCAGTGGATAAAATGCTCCTGGGCTTCCAAATCCCCATTGTATACTTCCCAGACTTTTATCTTGCTTCAGCTTTGGCCCATTGTCTAATTCTTCTTGAAACATTCTTATTCTTAGCTTTGTGAACTGTAATCTTCTGGTTCTATTTCTGCTCTTACACTGTTTCTCAGTCTACTTTTTAGGCTCTTCTCATCCTTTAATTAACATTATTCAAAATTCTGTCCTAACCTTATTTTGCAATCTTACACACCACTTCCGTTGCTTACTTACAATTAATAATATTGATGACTGCCAGATCTATAGCTGATACCTAGATCTTTCTGTTGTTCTTTTTTTTTTTTTTTTTTTTTTTGAGACAGTCTTGCTCTGTTGGCCAGGCTGGGGTGCAGTAGCATCATCTCAGCTCACTGCAACCTCCATCTCCCGGGCTCAAGTGATTCACCTGCCTCAGTTTCCCGAGTACCTGGGATTACAGATGTGTGCCACCATGCTTGGCTAGTATTTGTATTTTTAGTAAAGACAGAGTTTCACCATATTGGCCAGGCTCCTGACCTCAGATAATCCACCTGCCTTGGCCTCCCAGAGTGCTGAGATTACAGATGTGGGCCACCGTGCCACGCCTTCGTTGTTCTTTAGACCAGATGCCCATTGGACATCTTTTTTGATTGGATGTTCCATTAGTCACTTAATATGGATGAAAGTAAACTTTTTTTTTCTTCTTTCTTGTGTCTGGATCATCAGGTAAAAAGTAAACTTTTAAAAAAATTTTCAGCCATCTGCATAACTTAGTGAATGTGTAAGCTGTGATATACTGATTTCTTCTCACCACCTACACAAGCCTTGTCAGTTTCTTGTAAATCTCTCTGAAATACATCCTCTTGTTTTCATTTACACTGTTATAATCATCCACCCTTCTCACTGGAATATTGAATCTGGTCCAGTCCCCTATTTCCTGTCTTGCTTCTCTCCAGTCCATTTTTTATATGGCAGGTAGAGTGATCTTTGTAAAAGAACCAAGCTGATGTTCCCTGCCTAAAATACTTTGATGGACCCCCATAGCTGTTAGGTTAAAGTCTAACCTGAGCATGATTTATGAAATCTGCAAATTTGGGCCCCTACGTAGCATTCCTCCTCCCTAACCCTCTCCCCTAGATGCTACATTTCAGCCATGTGATTTCTCTCTAAGACAACATGGTGTTGCTTACCTCCAGGAATTTATAGATCCTATTTCATTTGCTACTTTTCATCTATAATGAATAATACTGCTGTGAACATTTGTGCACAGGTTTTTGTATAGACATGATTTCATTTCTCTTGGATATATACTTAGGAGTGGAATTGCTGGATCAGATAGTAATTCTTTAACATTTTGAGGAACTGCAGAACTATTCCAAATTGATAGCACCATTTTGCCATTTTACAGTCCCACCATCAATGTATGAGGGTTCCAATTTTTTCACATGAATGTCAACACTTATTATTGTGTGTCGTTTTTACTTTAGTCACCCTTGTAGGAGTGCAGTGGTATTTTTTTATAGTTCTTATTTGCATTTCTCTTACGATTAATGATGTTAAACATCTTTTTATGTGCTTATTAGGCCATTTCTGTGTCTTTGGAGGAAAGTCTGTTCAGATTCTGTATGCATTACTATTTGCATTATTTGCTTTTTAATTATTGAGTTGTAAGCATTTTTTATATTTTTGGAAATAAGTCCCTTTTTTTTTCCTTTTTTTGAGACGGAGTCTTGCTCTGTCTTCTGGGTTGGAGTGCAGTGGCAAGATCTTGGCTCACTGCAGCCTCCACCTGGATTCAAGTGAATGTCCAGCCTCAGCCTCCCGAGTTGCTGAGATTACAAGCACGTGCCACCATGCCAGGCTAATTTTTATGTTTTTAGTAAAGATGGGGTTTCACCATCTTGGCCAGGCTGGTCTTGAACTCCTGACCTCAGGTGATTCGCCTGTCTCAGCCTTCCAAAGTGCTGGGATTACAGGCGTGAATCACCAGATATAAGTCCCTTCTAAGATACATGGTTTGAAAATATTTTCTCCCCTCCTGTGACTTGTCTTTTCACTTTTTCCGTGTATTTTTTGTGTGTTCTTTGTGGCACAAAACTTTTATTTGTTTAACTTTCCAGTTTTATTAAGGTGTAATTGATATAAAAATTGTGTGTACTTAAGAGTGCACAAGTAATGTTTGGATATATGTATACATTGTAAGATGATTAAATCAAGCTAATTAACACAATCTGTCTTCTTACACGTTATTTCTTTTGTGTTGAGAACATTTAAGATCTCTTACAGCAATTTTCAAATAATACATTAACTATAGTCACCATACCGTACAATAGATCTCCAGAACTTATTCATCCTATTTAACTGAATCTTTGTTCCCTTTGACCAACACCACTCCATCCTTCCTCCCCTAAGCACCTGGCAACCACCATTTTCCTTGCTTCTATGAATTCAACCTTTTAAGATGCCACATGTAAGTGGCATTATGCAGTATTTGTTTTTCTGTGCCTGGCTTAATTTCACTTAGTGTAGTGTTCTCCAGGTTGATCCATGTTGTTGTGACAAGATTCCTTTTTTTAAGGCTGAATGGTATTCAGTTGTGTGTGTATATATATGTGTGTGTGTGTGTGTGTATCACATTTTCATTATTCATCCATTGATGGACATTTAGTTTGATTCCATGTCGTGACTACTGTGAATAATGCTTCAGTAAAAATGGGAGTGCAGGTATCTCTTTGACATACTGATTTGATTTTGTTTGGATATATATACCCAGAAGTGGGATTGCTGGATTATATGGTAGTTCTGTTTTTAAGTTTTTGATAAATTCATACTGCTTTTTATAATGGCTGTACTAATTTACATTCCTACCCAATGGTGTTCAAGGGTCCCTCTCTCTCCATATCCTCGACAATACTTGTTACCTTTTGTCTTTTTGATAATAGCCATTCTTCCAAGTGTGAAGAGCTATCTCATTGTGGTTTTCCTTTTCATTTCCCTAATGATTACTGATGTTGAACACTTTTTCATGCACATATTGGGCATTTGTATGTCATTGAGAAATGTCTATTCAGGTCCTTTATCCATTTTTAAAAAAGGTTTATATTACCCAGAGTGATCTACGATTCAGCACAATCTGTATCAAAATTCTAATGGCATTTTTCACAGAAAAAAAAAAATCCTAAAATTTGTATGGAACCACAAAAGACCCTGAATAGCCAAAGCAATCTTGAGTAAAAAGAACAAAACTGGAAGCTTCACACTACCTAATTTCAAAACCTACTACAAAGCTAGTGATCAAAACAGTGTGGTACTGACATAATAATAGACACGTAAACCAGTAGAACAGAATCCAGAGCTGAGAAATAAATCCATATATTTACATTTAATTTTCAACAAAGGCACCTAGAACACACAATAAGGAAAGGACAGTTTTCTTCTTCAGTAAGTGGTATTGAGAAAACTGAATATCCACATGCAGAAAAATGAAATTAGACCCTTATTTCACACCATATAAAAAATCAGTTCAAAGTTGATTAAAGACTTTTAAATTCAAAGCCTGAAACCATAAAACCACTAGAAGAAAACAGAGGAAAAGTTCCATGACATTTGTCTGAGCAATTATTTTTTTTTAATGTGACCCCAAAGCACAGGCAACAAAAGAAAAAATAGACAAGTAGGATGGCATCAAACTAAAAAGCTTCTGCACAGCAAAAGGAGCAATCAGCAGAGTGAAGAGGCAACCAAGGGTATGGGGAAAAATGTTTGTAAGTCATATATCTGATAAGTGGTTGATATCCAAAGCATAAGGAAGCAGAACAACTCAGTAGCAAGAAAACAACCCAAAATTTTTAATTTTTATGAAATTCCATTTGTTTAATTCTTTTATTTTCTTTTTTCTTTTTCTTTTTCTTTTTTTTTTTTTTTTCAGACAGAGTCTTGCTCTGTTGCCAGGTGCCAGGCTGGAGTGCAGTGGCGCGATCTCGGCTCACTGCAACCTCTGCCTCCCGGGTTCGAGCAATTCTCCTGCCTCAGCCTCCCAAGTAGCTGGGACTACAGGCGCACACCACCATGCCCAGCTAATTTTTGTATTTTTAGTAGAGACGGGGTTTTACCATGTTGGCCAGGATGATCTTGATCTCTTGACCTCATGATCCGCCCACCTTGGCCTCCCAAAGTGTTAGGATTACAGGCGTGAGCCACCACGCCCGGACTCCTTTTCTTAAATTAAATTTTTTTTTAGAGTTGGGGTCTTGCTCTGTTGTTGAGACTTGTCTTGAACTCCTGGACTCAAGTGATCCTCCTACCTCAGCTTCTTAAAGTGCTGAGATTACAGGCATGAGCCACCATGCCCAGTCTTATGAATTTATTAATCTTTAATACAAACAGAGTCTCAATCTGTCATGTAGGCTAGAGTGCTGGCATGATCATAGCTCATTGTAGCCTCTCCTGGTGGCCTGAAGCAGTCTTTTGCCTTTTATCTTTTCTTTTACTTGTGCTTTTCATGTCATATCTAAGAAACAGTTTTCTAATCCAAGGTGACAAAGATGTGCTCCTAGGTATATTTACTTTTTCCAAGAACACTACAGGTATAACATTAAATGATCGTTACTGAGTTCTGAATTTTATGTATGTGAAGTCCAGATACCCATGTTTGACTCTAGATGCAAAATTATAATTGTCTCTAGGATGTCATTTAAGCTAAAACATACTAACCCATGACCTAACCAGAATCATTTTCTGAAATGCTTCCTATAGTTTTTTGTTGTTGGGATTTATTGCATTTCAGTGATGTGAATGAGCTTTAGATCACCCAGATCATTAACTACCAAATAAGTTTATACAGAAACCAGTAATAAAATTACTGGGTTTTCTCTTTTGATTTAAAGGAGTTGGAATTGTACAAAGAGGAGCTTCAGACAAAACCTGCACTTTTGGCAGTTAATAAAATGGACTTGCCAGATGCCCAAGATAAGTTCCATGAATTGATGAACCAGCTCCAGAATCCTAAAGGTAACCCTGTTTATTCATTTAATTCTAATTTAATGAATAATTACAATGTACAGAGAATGCTGTTATCAGTGGAAAAGAAAACTGACAGTTTCTTCTCTTAAAAGTCACGTTTGAAGAAAGAATATACAAAACATGTAAATAACGTTGTAACATAATAATTATCAAATTCCAGAATGTTGGATATGGACAGTAAATTAAAGGAGACAAAAGAAAAGAAAGACGAATTTCAACTAAAAAGGTCATGCTTTATGAAGAAGTAAAACTTAAATTGGGCCCGTAAAGCATATGTGGGATTTGAATAAAAGAAGGAAAAAGTCAGCAGCTACCTGTGAAGTCTTTCACTTTCATTAACATACTTCACAAGCTTTTCATTCCCTTAGTACGGTACATCATAAAATTAAAAACAGAATAACAAGTTCTAAAGAATTATGTTTCTTTGCAAAACTAACTCTATAGGTTTCTGAAGAGGATGAGTCTTCTGAAAAGAACATTTTTCCTGTGTATGTGTGACATAGAAAAATAGAAGCTATGACTTCAAAATGATTTATTTGTCTGAAATTTAGCTCCTGGACAATGTGTAAAGTAAATTAAAGGGATTCTCCATAGTTTTGAATATTGACATTTGCAGAACACCTTCTATCCTATGGCAATGATGATTTCATTCAGTCTAGTAGAGAACCTCATGCACAAAGGAGGAAGAGTAGGGCGTATGGTATGTGGATAACATGTTTTTCAATAATAGTATGTCTCTGTTTTTATTCTTGGTAACAATTGAGGGACAGTATATTATAGTGTACTAAGACTATCAAACAGCACCAGAGGTCCTTTCCTATCAAAAATCATTCCCTTGTGTAGTTTACATGTTGGAGCTGTCCTTGAGTTAATAAATTACTCATGGGATGTAAATATTCCCTAATACTAAATAGTCTTCATTCCTAGTATCATATGCTTTATAAGGTCATTAATTCTGTTTGCTAGTTGATCTTGCAGAGAAGGGAATTTTCAGAGGAAGTACCAAAAGTGAGGGTGACTCAGGAGTCCGTAGCTATTCTGACCTATCATGAAATAAAATATAGGCCCTTTAGTGATAATTCTGAGTTAGCCTCTCTGGACTTTTTTGGGGCCTTTGAATCTCAGAAAGCAAGCTCCATGTTGTCTTTTCCAATCTGTTTCAGTCCAACCTATAAGGTAATGCATATATTAATAAGCTATATTAAGCCATTCCACAATGTATGGATATTTCAAAACATGTTACACATGATAGAGCCATAGTTTTTTATGTCATTTTTAAAAATTATATTTAAATTTTTTATTTCAAAAGCTTTTTCACAGATCTTTTTTTAGTGTTATTACCCAGTTCATATCAGTTAACCCATCCAATTGGCTGCCATCTCTCCAGCCAATCAGTATGCCACGGTGACAGGAAAGAGGTAAAAATTATACAACAGTTTTTAGCCCTTGTAGGGTGACAGATTGGACTCATCTGAAAGTTATCTTCCCTTGAATGCTCTATAATCCTCTTCAGTTTTAGTATGGATCCTAGGATCATTGATGATAAACCTATACTTTGGGGAAGTTAAAGGTCTCTAGCATACTAAGGCCAAGTAGAATGTCTCAAATTATAAATGATGTTATTATTTTTACAGAAAGTATCTTTCAGAGTATCAATGCTTCCTTGCCTTATTTAACCCCCCCAAACAAAATGTATTACTTCCTTAAGTCATTTTTGTGATTCATCTTCTACTTAGTTTGGTTTAAAATATATTGATGTAACAAGTACTTTATGTGCCAAGAACCTTACCATAATCAATAGTAAAATCTAAAGGCTCTGAGAGTTTATTGGAGAGAAAAGGGACAAAAAGGCATGAAAAAATGCTAAGTTTTTGGTTCCCTGCTTCACAAATCAAACCATTAACACAGTTTTAACTTACTTTCAAAAACAGTGGAAATCATCTTAGCTTTGTGTTCTTTCTTTTAGATTTTCTGCATTTATTTGGAAAAAACATGATTCCAGAGAGGACTGTAGAGTTCCAACATATCATCCCCATATCTGCAGTTACTGGAGAAGGAATTGAAGAATTAAAGAACTGTATAAGAAAGTCACTGGATGAACAGGCCAACCAGGAAAATGATGCATATCATAAGAAACAGTTGCTTAATTTGTGGATTTCTGATAAAGTATCTTCAAGTGAGCCACCATCATCAAAGCATGCTGTTACTAGTTCCAAAGTGAATATAATTTAAATATATATATTTTTAATTTTTATTGTATTTTATGTTTTGGGGTACATGTGAAGAACATGCAAGATGTTATTGATGGAATGCCATTTAATGCTTAAAAACAAGGAAATCCTTTCGTCTGTGACATGGATGAACCTGGAGGACATGTTCAGTAAAATAAGCCAGGCTTAGAAAGACAAATACTGCATAATCTCACTTGCATATGGAATCTTAAAAAGTTGAACTCATAGAAGCAGAGAATAAAATGGTGGTTATCAAGGGCTGTTTGGGGAGTGGACGGTTGAGGAGATGTTGGTCGAAGTATACAAAATTTCAGTTTGACAAGGCAACTGATTTCAAGAGATCTATTGTACAGCTTGGTGACTATAATTAAGAACCGTGTATTTTGAAAATCACTGAGTAAATTTTAAGTGGTTTTTCCAAAAAAGCATATAAGGTAATGCACATGTTAATAGCTATACTGAACCATTCCACAATGTATAAATATTTCAAAACATGTTACACATAAATCCATACTTTTTCTATGTCATTTTTAAAAATCATATTTAAATTTTTTTATTTTGAAAGATTTTTCACAGATCTTTTTTTAGTATTATTACCTTCTGATATATGTGTTTTTGTTCAAGAACCATACCTTTTAAAGTTATTGTTTGGTAGTTAACTATGTCAACAGTAAAAAAAAGTACCTAATGGCCAGGCATGGAGGCTCATGCCTGTAATCCCAGCACTTTGGGGGGCCAAGGAGGGCAGATCACTTGGGGTCAGGAGTTCAAGAGCAGCCTGACCAACATGGTGAAACCCCGTTTCTACTAAAAATATAAAAAATTGGCTGGGTGTTGTGGTACATGCCTGTTGTAGTCCCAGCTACTCTGGAGGCTGAGGCAGGAGAATTGCTTGAATGCAGGAGGTGGAGGATACAGTGAGTCTGAGATTGCGCCACTGCACTCCCGCCTGGGCAACAGAACTAGGCTCCATCTCAAAAAAAACAAAAAGTTAAGAGCTAAAAATTACGTTTTACAAGTTTATGGCCAGTCCACCTGTAATATTCTCTGATATTCCTTTACTTAGGATTTCCCTATTGAGATCATTTTTAAAATTTATATAGAAGCATTCTCTAGATTATTACTTGAATGAGCAATTCAGTTTTGTTTGTTTTTGAGACTGTCTTGTACCTGGTTGCACTAAATATATAATAGTTCTCTTTTGTGGAGACTTTAAAACTCTAAATTTGAACACATGTTTAATGATAATAAAGTTATAGCAGAAACCAGCAGATAGACTGTTGATAGTTTATGCATTGTTCTCAGCTTAAATTTTTTTCTGATTTGATCACGTGGATGACGTTTTTCCAGTATTCTTCTACTTACATTTGTTTTGTTGTCTGTTTCTCCTACCTCCCATTCCAGTCCCCCAACTGGCTTTTTTTGTATTTCTTTTTTCTTTGTTGCTCATGAATTTATTGAGTGTCTCTCCTATAGCAGACACTGTGCAAGGTGCTGTGTGTACCAATGTTGAAGAGAACAGACAGGACCTACTGCCCTTGTATATCTCACATTTGATAAGAGAAACTGCAGGGGATTGGAATAGACTCCTTACAACAAAAGAATAAGAATGAGGAAAATCATTTGGAATTTGTGCTGATCACAGTGACCAGGCTTTGTATTGGATATGTTTTACATTTGTAACTTCAGTGCTATTTTTTTTTAAGCTCTGTTATTTTCTAAATATAAACAAATAGCAGTGTAAGGACAGTTTCATCAGGTGAATATCGGAAATACTGACACCATGATCTTATTTTGTGCTGTGGCAAAGGGTAGTAGATGTGTGTTCAGGATTATTTGCTCTGTCAGTAATGGCCAGGATGCCACTCCATGACTAACCAAAGCATTTTATTACATGACTCACTAAAATGTTCAATTAATTAGTATTTTCTGGTTACTGCAAGTGTACTCTATGTACCTTTTTTTGACCTTTGATTTTTATTCTGATGGAGAAAATTAGATTCCTTTTTTATCTTATAAAAAATTTGAAAACATAAAGACGTACTTTAAGTCTTTTAACATTATCTCAGATGCATTTTATTTTGTCCTTAAGTAAGACTTTTCATTTTTACCTTTTAAAATGTAATTTTCAAAATATATGCTTTTTGAAATGCTTATTATATTACTGAATAACCAGAGAGTATTAAATTCAGTGTATAGCAAATTCTTACAAAGTCCCAGTAGTTCTGCAGAGCTTTCTATGTCAGATTTATTTACCATCATGAAATGCAAGTTTATATAATATTAAGTATATTGTACTATGAAGTTGGATCTGTGTACTGAAAAATTCCAGAATACCTCTTATATTGTGCTTTTTGTGATACATATTCATATTATATGTCATAGCAAGATGAACTTTTTAAAAAATAGTAAACATGTATTAGTTACATAATCAGGAAAAAAGTCATCTTTTATAATGGGAAAAATTAGGTGAAGGATATTTCAGGTTTTATCTGATTAGTTTTCTTGTAAAGTTATGTATTTTCTTTCATCTCAGTGTTATTTGCTTCGCAAAGATGGAGGTTAGAGATTCCTTTTAGTAGTTAATGAAAGCTACAGGCTTTTCTTGCCAAAAAATGTACATAAACACCTAAAATATTTTCCAAGCAATTTCACAGTGTTTGCAAAATTCGGATTGAAAACCCGGTTTCACAAATCCCATCTAGAAATTTGCGGTGTATTAAGGTATATTAAAAATAATGTTCCAAAGCAACAACATAAGTATGCTTTAAAACTGTAGCTTAAAAATGAAAATTAGCAATAACATAACTTGTAAACCTACACAAAAGATATTTTATTGCAAAAATATGGCAACATTTTGTTTAAAGACCAAATAGTGAATTGAATTTAATGCCTATCTTTAAGTGCTTAACAGTATGTCAAATTTGGTTTAAATCTGCCTCTTCTTACAGAATAGAAAGTGAAACAAATCCAGAAATACTGTTTGAGTACATGGTCTGTGCTAGTAATCACATCTAAAGTGGTAATGTTACCATATGCTGGGTACTGTACTGAATATCACATATGTTTACTTATAGACACTGCACTGTATTGCCTGCTAGCCATGTCATTTTTTTAAGTTGGGTAGTGGATACATGAGTTGTTTTTTGAACTCTTGGGAGCCTAAAGTATTTGGTAATTTTTTAAAAGACATTTATAAAAAAAAGTCTATGCCTTATCAAAGTTTATAACTCAGAAATTACTGAGATAAGCAGTGGACAAAAAATGTTGGCAGATAACATACATAATTTTAATTGCAAAGTTAAGTAGTGAAAAATATCTTTTTTTCTTAAAGAGATATTTCACATCTATTTTATTTGTTTAGTTTTATTTTTTATTCTTTTTTAGAGACAGGGTCTCTCTCTGGAGTACAGTGGCATGATTATAGCTCTCTGTAGCCTCAACCTCCTGGGCTCAAGTTATCCTCCTGCCTCATTCTTCCAGGTAGCTGGGACTAGGTGTGTGCCTCCATACCGGGCTAATTTTTTAAGATTATTTTGTAGAGACAGGGTCTCACTATGTTGCCCAGAGTGGTCTTGAACTCCTGGCCTCATGCAATCCTCCCACTTCAGCCTTTGAAAGTGCTGGGATTATAGGCATGAGTCATTCATGCCCAGCCAGTTTTCTGTTTTCTAATTGGAGCTTGGCAAGTAAGGAAAAGTATTAGGGAAATAGCTTTAGATTTGAGTGGGTGTCAGTAGCCAGCTGAAGAAAAAGCAAAAAAAAAAAAAGGTAGTAGAAATGAGAAGGGGAGAGAGGGAAGGAAGAAAAATACGGATGTTGGAAAGTTGTATGTCTCTGTGGATATCTTTGAAGTGTCAGGTGTGGTTATTGCCTCAGTTGGCTGTTGTAAGCATGAAAAAGCCAGGGGAAATTTCAACTACCATTTCTGACCATCATCAACCACAAATTTTAGGCAATTTGTTAGAATTTTTAAAAAATGTTCTTAATAGTTGTTTGGTAACTGGAAGACATCAGAGAAAGTAATCACTTTTGTATATATTATTAATGTGCTTATAATAGAAATTCTTTGGAATGTCCAGATAAGATACCAAGCTATGTGAAGCATAGCTGTTATTCAAGTCATGTCCTTTGAAATACTTGGAATTTGAAGAACAGGACATGTAGCTTATGTTGTAACTAATTTGCAAGCAATATATGGCAAGATAGTCTTTTCCTATTTATTTTGTAAATTCTGAGTTTATTGAAAGTTGAAAGCAAAGGACAAAAGCTTCCTTTGTTCATGGCCCATATTCCAGTAAATTTTCTGAAATTGCCAATATCTTCTGATCAGTACTTTGATTTTTTTAATTGGTTATCAAACACTATTATCGGTATTATTTCTATATAAAAGGCTTTAAGAAGACTGGTATAATTTTCTTAAGACAAAAGACATGATTATAAGCTAAAATATGCCTTCAGTTTTGTGTGCTACAAATCAAGGGAGATTGAGAATATTTTAAATCAAGGGCAGACATTGAGTAAAAGCTTATGACTGGATTTGAAACATGATTAAATGACAAAGTAAATAAAAGCCCCTAGTCAAGTGAATTCCAAAGGGGGGAAATAAGAGGACGAGATAAAAATTGAACCTCTGTTTCAAAAACAAATCTTTCCAGGAAGTGATACCACTCTGGGGTCAAGAGAAATTGTAAGAACAATAAAATGAGCACACATGACCTTCCTTTCCTATGAAAACATGAACCAGAAAACTCCCCGATGATTTCCTTATGTTAGTATAGTGTGTATTGCTGAACTTTTTCGTTTATATTTTTGGACCTCAGTTGACTGAGTAACTGAAACTGAGGATGGGGCAAAGGGATGCCTAAAACCTTGGATACTACCAAACCCTATATATGTTTTTTCTATACCACACCTATGATTAAGTTTAATTTTTAAATTAGGCACAGTAAGAGATTAAAAATATTAAATTGGACCAATTATAGCAATATATTGTAATAAAAGCTATGTTAATGTGGTCTCCCTCTCGAAATATCTTACTGTACTGTACTCCTGATTATGTGAGAGAAAATGCCTACATGATAAGATCATGTGAGGCAAATGACATAGGCATTGTGACATACCTTGGGTTAGGCTACTGCGGACCTTTTGACAATACATCAGGAAAATCTTTTGTTTTGGGTGATCCTGGATCATGGAGCCATGATGTCAGGAGCAGATGATATCCATGGCAAATGGGAGGGTAGCATATACAGTATGGATACACTGGACGAAGAGATGATTCATCTCCTGGCAAGATGGAATGAGATTTCCTCATGTTATTTAGAATAGTGTGCATTTCTAAACTTTTCCATTTAATATTTTTGGACCACAGTTGAGTGCAATAATGACAAATGCCCTGCATGTGTGTACATGTATTCATGTGAGACAAGGCCCATAGGTATCCCCACTTTCCCTCTCCCAACACTAGCTAATTTTGAGTAATTGTGTATTGTCAGAAAAGCGATCAGTATTAGTTTTTATCGTTCCAAAATTTGTTTTTAATTTTTTTGTTTAAAAGCAAGGCATGCTGTGTTGACTCTGTAACAGACTAATCTGAATTGTTAAAACTGCTTCCTGGTTATACTCTGGAAAGTAACCTGGGACATTTTAGTGGGGTTTTTCCCCTCTTTTTTGGGAAGGGGAGTATGTGAAGGGTTTGATTTTTAGTCTTGTTTATTTTAATTAACCAATGTACAGCCCATAAGGGGAGGAGGACAGATTGGTTCCACATTCCACTTCTTAGATTTCATTTAGAAAACATGTTCTCATTCTGGTGCTCTTAGGAAGGAGTATAGTAAATCCTTCATTTAATAACATACTACTTTTTGAAAGTTGCCTTTTCTCTCTACCCTTGAATAGATCCAGTATTTGATGACACTCATGAAAGTGCGTGGAACCTGTCTTGTCCCTCCTCTTTATATATGTGACTGTGACTTTTAAAGACATTTGTTTGCCATTTCCTGATTTGGCGGAAAATTAATTCCTACCTTTTTCACTAATAAATGAAGAAAAGTATTGCACCTTTGAAATACATTAACTTGATTGAATATGTAATTTAAAATAAATCTTTCCATGTCATTGTCTTATATGCTTAGAATAGATTTGCAACTCAGTAATATAATTTATTCCTAGATTGAAGCTGGAGACCTATATGTACAGGAAATGTGAGAGGCAGTGATAGAAGACGGACATCTGTGGAATGATCCATATCCTTTCAAGTTATGAGAATGAAGGCCTACTTCATTAAGAAGTGGTGAGGTGAGGGTGAGGAGAACACTTAACAATAAGGGCACCAGTCAGGGGACTCCCCTTATGTGGGATATAAAAAATTGAATCTCGTGAAAATAGAGAGTAGGCTGGTGGTCATCAGAGATCGGGAAGGGTACGGTGGAGTAGGGGTTTGAAAAGAAGTTGATTGATAGGAACAAATGTATGGTTTGATAGAAGACCTGAGAACTAATGTTAGTATGGTGACTGTAGTTTACAGTTATGTGTTGTATATCTCAAAATAGCTAGAAGAGAATTCAAATGGTTTTAGCATAAAGAAAACACAAATATTTAAGGTGATGAATATCCCAAGTACACTGATTAGATCTTTACATATTACATGAATGTATTATATGATCATATCTACTTTGAAACACTATGTACATGTATTAAACATCAAAAAGAAAGAAAAAAAGCCTGCTGACATCCTGATTTTAGCCCAGTGAGACCTGTGTCAGAATTTTGACCTCCAGAATTGTAAGATAATAAATTTATTGTGTTTTATACCTTTGAGTTTGTGATACTTTGTCACAGCAGCAGTAGAAAACTAACACAGTGACCAAGTGGGAATCTCTGTAGAATTTCGGTGGTGAATGGTATATTGCAGTGAATTTAAGAGTTGACTTTTCTCCTTGAAGAATCTCTAATGAGAAAAACAGGAAAGCCAGGATTGTTCATTGCAGATCTAAATAAGTACTTTTGAGAATTATATTCCAATTATCTAACTACTGAACTCCAACAGGGTTTTTAAGTTTTCTGTTCCATCTTTGCTATTCCAGATGCAGGCATTTTAGACCCTAGCTTGAACAGTAAGTCTAGGAATAGGGTTGTCTTTCCTTCCTTTTTGTGCTCTGATTTTTAAAATTATTTTAATCAATTGCATGTACTTCCCAGCTAAAGTCCTCTAATCGGGCAGTATTCATCAATGATTGAGAAATGTTATAAAATGATTTTGTACATAGTTATTTGATTCAATTCAGCTTTATAGATGAGAAAACTAAAGTTCAGAGGAAATAAGTGATTATCCTTTGTCACATTGCCATTATCCATCTGTTATTTCCAGAGCTGGCGTAGAGCGCAGAAACCTTTTCACTACCCAGTGCTGTCTTTCTTCCTCATTATTAGAATTCCCAGTTTGGCTTTGGGATCGGATAGCTTCTGGCCTTAGATAACCTTATCCATCCTCTAAAGCAGTATCACACATAAGAAGGGAGTAGCAGTGAACTGATAGTAGCCTCTCCACCCTCTCTTTAAAAAAAAATCCCTGACAAATAGCCTCATTGTTACTAGAGCAACACAAAATGGAAAATGCTAATAACAAACACATAGTCCTCTACTGTGTGTTAGACACTGTTGTAACCGTCTCTATAGTAATTCATTTAACCCTTATCGCAATTTTCTGTTGTAGATATACTGTTACACGGGGGTTACCTTACTTGCCCAAGGTTATACTTAACTTGGGATGGGTGCCCCAGTGAAGGTGACTAGCCCATAAGAAGGTTAGCAAAAATTCTTAAATCTGGATTTTTTTTTCAGGTACTTTTTCTCCTTTTTATTTTGAAAAACTTCAAAGATACAGAGAATGTGAAGGAACAGTGCAAGAAACACCCACATATGTATTCGTCATGAATGCAACAATTATACACATTTGCACACTTCATATCCATTTGTATGTGTGTGTGTGTGTGTGTGTGTGTGTGTGATCATCTCGAAGTAGTAGGCATCACAACACTTCAGCATCCTTTATTTTTTAAAAATTCAGATCATTGCTCTTTAGGACTTTGGAATCCTTTAATTCAGATATTCATTCACTAATGCAGGACGAGGAAGAGGCAGGACAGTACAAATTGTGTGGGAGAGTAAAGTTAGTTCAAATATCGAATAGCTAGCTATATGTTCTGTACTTTAGCTATATTATGTCCCTCGATTTTCAAGACAACAGTATGATGTGGGTGATCTTATTATCCCCATTTTTACCGATAATCTCCAGATACAGAGAGGTAACTTGCCTGGGGCCACCCAATCAATACACAGCAAAGCCCCATACAAATCTGGGCTATTTGGTTCTAGATTTTGAGCTTTTTTCGACTTTGTGCCTAGGTAAACACTTTGAGGGAAAAAAAAATCCAGATTTAAGAATTTTTGCTAACCGTCTTACAGGCAAATCACCTTACAGGCAACTCAAAACTACTTTTAGTTTTGTTTCATTTTGCCGCGTGTGTGTGTGTGTGTGTGTGTGTTTTGTTTTTTCTTTAACCGATAACCCAATCTAGTCGGAACCTAAGGTGCAAAAGGAATCCGGGGAGGTGGAGGAGGAGAAAGGGAAAGGCAGGAGGTGGTCGCAGGATGTTGCCTACGATTAGAGGCCCCGTGGATTCTGGGAATTGTAGTCCCAGCCATCCAGGGCATTGCCGTTTAGGGCTGCGGGAGAACCTGACTCTGCTCCCAGAAGCCTCTGGTGTGCCTCGCTGGGAACGCACTTCCTGGGACGCTGAGAGGGAGACGCTCCAAGAGGCTCCTCAGTGTGGGCGAGTAAAATGCCCTGCGTGTGAGAAGCAGGTAGGTGTGGTCAAGATGTTCCGATTTCTGGGTCTTTTGCATAAGTAACTGAAGATTTTATGTAAAACAGCTAAATCCAGGGGAATCAGGGTCATTGGACAACGCTGACCACATTTGTGGATGTGAAAATTGAGTAAGTATTTGGTAAGGCTTTCCAAAATTATTTTGTACAACAGGAGTATGGCAATGTCGACGTGTGTTGCCGGAGTTGCTAAGGGCTGGAAGCTTTGCTGGCTCCGGTGTGCGGAGGAGCCCAGGCTGCTATTTTTGAATAACCAGCTGATGCTGGTTGTGTAATGATGACCTGCTTGCGGTTCAAACCCACTCAGTGTTGCAGGGATGGGCTAGCTCTCAGAGCGGCAACAGTCACTGTTGCGGTCTGTTTCCATTGGCTGTAACTAGTAGGGCATTTTTTTTTCTTTCTACCAAGTCTGGTGCTGCTAAGCCCAGGACTCAAAAGGAGGGAGGAGAGGAGGCGGAGGGGGCGGAGGAGGATGCGGAATACCCTGGAAGCTTGGTTTGCTTTACTCTCAGTTATGCGTTCCCGGCCTTATAAGGGGGCCCATAGCCACGTTAGGGAAAGGTCAGACTTGGTGACCTCACTTAAAATGATTGCCCAAGGATTCTGTTGTGTGTTATTAATTGTAAAACTATTTCCTCTGACTTTGGAGTGAGCAATTATGCTTGATACCAACTCAAACATTTGGGGCGGGGAGGGGTGGGGGGGACTTGATTGAAATCTCGGAGCAGCCAGTTGCAGAGAGCATTCTACATAATAATCATAATAGGGCCAGTGATGAACACCGCAATCCACGAAACTCTCAGGCGCACATAATAACGAGTTTCCATTCTCATCCTACCTGTTTGAGATAAATGGTATTTGAAGAGGAAGCGGTTAATGTTGAAAGTAGATATATAGAAGCAACTTTAAGTGGTAGGTTGAGCCGTTGGTGGAACTAATTTTTTTTAAGCATTCTAGTTGCAAATTTCCGGATGCAGAATTCAGATCAACTTTGTCTGGTTTTGCTGTCAATGTCCTTTTCTAAAAATGTAAAATAACATTTCTTTTACTTCCAAGACAACTGCAGTCTTTCCTCACCTTCCTTATCCTTTCACTGTAGTCGTGAAAATGATGTAAAACATTCATTAAATATCAATCATATATTTCCAAGACAGCAAAGTGTTTTTCATCCTCATTTCTCCTATATTCTTAAGTCACATAATGAGTTAATTTTTTTCCCATTCCTACATATTTTTCTATATTCTATATATTTCTCTTTTGTAATGCATGAATTAAGGAATAAACAGCCTTTTCATTTTTAGTTTTTTATTATTTGAGACACAGTCTTGCTATATTGTCCAGGCTGGAGTACAGTGGCATGATCATGGCTCACTGTGGCCTTAAACTCCTAGGCTCAAGTGATCCTCCCATGTCAGCCTCCCAAGAAGCTGGGACAACAGGTGTGCACCACCACACCTGGCTAATTCTCTCTCTATTATTTTTTTTTTTTTGAGACAGAGTCTCCCTTTGTTGCTCAGGCTGGAGTGCAGTGGTGCAATCTCGGCTCACTGTAATCTCCTTTCACTGTAATTTCTACCTCCCAGGTTCAAGCAATTCTTGTGCCTTAGCTTCCCAAATAGCTGGGACCAAATAGGTGTGTGCCACCATGCCTGGCTAATTTTTGTATTTTTGGGAGAGACAGGGTTTTGCCATGTTGGCCAGGCTGGTCTTGAACTCCTGCTCAAGTGATCATCCCACCTCAGCTTCTTGAAGTGTTGGGATTACAGGTGTAGCCACTGCACCCCTGCTAAATTGCCTTTTTAAAAAAACTTACTGTCCACCCTTTTTAGTATAACATTTCATTGGTTTTAGGTGATTGCTAATTATTCTAATCCATGGGAATTCAAGCAGAGTTTTTAGAGTATTATGTTAATTTGGAGTATTTTTCCTATTTCTTTAGGCTCAGATTATTGCTACTGTGTATTCAGAGCTGCATGTGTTTCTTCTAAGTTGAATAAAGCTGTTTTGGAACTATCAGGTACCTCGAAGGGTAAGTACATCCTTTGATTATATCTTATTTCCCTCCCTCCTGCTACCAATAATGGCCAATAATGATGCTGTTTTTTTTCTCTTGTTCAACAAAATAAAGATATAGGGCAGATCTCTCTTGTGAATGCAATGATTGATGACCTACAGTTTCTAAGAAAACCCAAATTATAGGTAGAAGGAACTGTCAATGTTACCATCAAGAATTAAGTTAGGGTTGGGCATGGTGGCACAGCCCTGTAATCCCAGCACTTTAAGAGGCTGAGGTGGAAGGATCCCTTGAGTCCAGGAGTTTGAGACCATTCTTGGCAACATAGCAAGATCCTGTCTGTATGAGAAAATTTTAAAAAATTGGCCAGGTGTGGTGGCACATGCTTATAGTCCCACCTACTCCAGAAGCTGAGGTGGGAGGATTGCTTGAGCCTGGGCAGTCGAGGCTGCAGTGAGCCATGATTGCACCACTGCACTCCAGTCTGTGTGAGAAAGCCAGACCCTGTATAAAAAAAAAAAAAAAAAAAAAAGCTAGCTGCTATTAGACGTGTGTACTCTTGCAACTATAACTCAGAATTGTGCCTAGAAAAAATAGTACAGAGTTTGTTGGGTCTGTGACTTCCTAAAGCTCTTAGCCACTGTTCCTGCTCCAGCCTTCTTTAAACTCTATTCAAAACCATAGAAAATACATCATTTGAAAATATTTTTATTTGAAATTATGTCTTTGATAATATTTAATTGTGTACCAAATTTTATCTGCTTTTCTGAAAGTCACAGTGGAACAGAGAGTCAAATGACAAATGTGAAGTGGTTATTTGAAATAGAGACTATATTTGATTTGGTCATTATCTCCAAAGAGAATGTTCTGTCCTTCTTGTTATATGACTAACCATCTGTAGCCATTTGCTCAGGGTCCAGAAGAAAAGTATATTTCTAGTTGAAGAAAGTAAATATGCCTACTAATATAATCATTACTGACTTACATTTCTGACCATATTCTGCTTTACAAAGGACTTTGCTATTCATGATCTTACTACCTTGTGGGACACTTTACAGATGAAAAATTTGAGGTTCAGAGGACATAAGTGACTTGTCCAATTTGTAAATGATAGGTTATGACTGGTATTAAAGTCTTTGGTCTCCTGGACAATACCAAGCAGCCTCCTAGATGGAAACAACAAACCCACTTATGTGTATATGTGACCTAGCTTAAAGCTCTCATCCAGCTAGTGCTCATGACTGCCTGTCAGATTTGTTAAAGTGTTCTTAGCCTTGCATGTTTTCCACAGTCCCTAATTAGGGATTTTCACATGGCAAAAAGATGTTAATTTTTTTCCCCATTAAAAAACATATAAATTGTTTAGCTTTGATAAATATTAATTTGATATATTAACCACTCTTAAGAGAAGTACTTCTAATTCATGACATACCTATTAAGTTGAAAACAGAAGAATCGACACTGGAATAACTGACTTTTTTTCTTTTGAGACGGAGTCTCCCTCTATCACCCAGGCTGGAATGCAGTGGTATGATATTGGGTCACTGCGACCTCCGCCTCCTGGGTTCAAGCAATTCTCCTACCTCAGCATCCCAAGTAGCTAGGAACTGTAGGCACGCGCCACCATACCCAGCTAATTTTTGTATTATTAGTAGAGATGGGATTTCACCATATTGGCCCAGCTGGTCTCAAACTCCTGACCTTGTGATTCGCCCACCTTGGCCTCCCAAAGTGCTGGGATTACAGGCGTGAGTCACTGCACCTGACCAGGAATAATTGACTTTCTAATCATTGTTGAAGTTAGCCAGTATTGCTAAACCTAGTTATTTATTTCTAGAAGCATAGTCTGTATGTAAGTACCTAAGGATGGCCTCCTCTTTGCTAATCACAGGTTTCTGGGAGAAGGAAATGAATATTGTGTTATAAAATCTTTTATAAAATGGGAGTCTTTTGGCCAAAAAGGAGCAGAAAGCAGGGGCACAGTCTAGAAGCAGTCTGGATGCATCAGAATGCAGGGTGGTATGAATTCTCCCAAATGAAGTGAATGGAACTGAGACTAAATTTCTGTCTGTATTCTGACCAGAGTTATATAGAACCTCCATTTGTTTGTTCATTCATTCAATAAATAATTGAGTGCCTTTTATATGCCCGTATTGGACACAGTGAACGAAACAAAGGGATCTCTGTCCTGGAATTCACAGTCTGATGGGAAAGAAAACAACACTGAACAAGTAATTATAAGAATCATCACTGCTACAGAAGAAAAAGTGCAAAAGTGCTACCACAGCATATAACCAGGGGCGGGGGGAGGTTTAGGGTGAACCTTCCTGGACACTAGAAGAATGAGTAAATATTAGCTAAGCAAAGAATAGGTTGGGATTAAGAAACTTCTAGGAGAAAGAAGAGCATGAGGGAAGACCCTTAACCAAATTAGAAAGTGGAAAATTTGGGAAGTTAAAAGAAAGGTGGTGTGGCTGCATAGACTATAGTGTATAAGGTGGAAGCGTGGCACATAAGAAGGTTGAGAATTTGGTAGGAATTAGATGGCGTAAGCTACGGGGAGGATTTAAAACTTTACAGACTATTCTGTGGGAGATGCGAACTTATTGAATGGTAAGAAATGGAATGACGGATGAGGTTTGCATTTGAAAAAAATTATTCTGGATTAAAACTAGTTGGCACAGCACAAGAGTAGAAGTCTTTTTACCCCTGCCAGTATGAACAAATCCTAATCTGGAAGTCAGCATTATCTTTGTTTTAAAACATTAAACATATTCTTTCCCCCAAACTATCCTATAAAATGTTACTTCAGCCAGGCACAGTGGCTTACTTTTGTAATCCCAGCCCTTTGAAAGGCTGAGGTGTGGGGATTGCTTGAGCCCAAGAGTTCAAAATTAGCTTGGGCAGCATAGCAAGACCCCATCTCTACAGAAAACTTAAAAATTAGCCCAGCATGGTGGCATGCAGCTATAATCCCAGCTACTCAGGAGACTGAGGCAGGAGGATTACTTGAGCCCAGGATCTCAGCTCACTGAAATCTAGTGAGCTGTGGTCATGCCCTGTTCTCCACCTTGGGTGATAGAGTAAGACCCTGCTTTAAAAGAAATTACTTTATCTTTCTGGTGGGATATATGACTTATCAAATCGTAGGTATGTGAAATTAGGAACAGGACATAAAAAGTAAAGTAGCCAAAAGAAGTTACAAGGAACTAGACATTAATTCCAGCATCAGGCTGAATTTTAGCTTAAGAATTAAGGTTAATAGTACTTTCATTCTGAAAAAGTGCCATGGTATCCTTGTTGACCCTGTAGAGAGTCCTTTGTCTGTCCATGAGATCTGAGCTAAGAATGCTTCATCAAAGGCAATTTCAGAGGACCGATAGAACACTTGTATTGATTTGATACAGGAGATAGTTAAAAGCACTTAATACTGAAATAAATATTGACCCACCTCTCTTCATTAATGTCATTTGATAGTCTATAGGCTAAGAATTATAGGAATTTATTTTTCTTAAAAATTTGTATTTTTGTAGAGACAGGGTCTCGCTATGTTGCCCAAGCTGGTCTTAAACTCTTGGGCTCAAGCTATCCTCTCACCGGAGCCTCCCAAAGTGCTGGGATTACAGGCATGAGCCACAGCACCTGGCCTGGAATTTATTAATAATAGAGTTATACATCTTCATCTTGTTTCTCACTCCACTTACATTGCAGGAATCAGTATTACAAGGCAGTTTTATTGCAGAAATCTCAATTACATTGAAATTCCAAGTATTTCTATACAACTTCTGTTTTTGCTTGTTTGTTTGTTTGTTTTGAGACAGAGCCTTGCTCTGTTGCCCAGGCTGCAGTGCAGTGGTGCGATCTGGGTTCACTGCAACCTCTGCCTCCCAGATTCAAGCCTCAGCCTCCCGAGTTGCTGGGATTACTGACACGTGCCATCATGCTGGCTAGTTTTCGTATTTTTAGTAGAGATGGGGTTTCACCATGTTGATCAGGCTGGTCTCAAACTCCTGACTCAAGCGATCCACTCACCTTGGCCTCCCAAAGTGCTGGGATTACAGGCATAGCCACTTCGCCCAGCCAGTATACTACTTCTGAAAGCAAAAAGGAGTTGTGATATACACCATGGAATACTATGCAGACATAAAAAAGGATGAGTTCATGTCCTTTGTAAGGACATGGATGAATCTGGAAACCATCATTCTCAGCAAACTGACACAAGAACGGAAAACCAAACACCCCATGTTCTCACTCATAAGTGGGTGTTGAACAATGAGAACACATGGACACAAGGAGGGGAACATCACACACTGGGGTCTGTTGGGGGGTGGGGGCTAAGGGAGGGATAGCAGGGGGTGGGGAGATTGGGGAGGGATAACATTAAGAGAAATACCTAATGTAGGTAACAGGGGGATGGAGGCAGCAAACCACCATGGCATGTGTATACCTATGTAACAATACTGCAAGATCTGCACATGTACCCCAGAACTTAAAGTGAAATAATAATAAAAACCATATTCACCAAGAAAAAAAAAAGGAATTGTGATTGCATTAGAACTTTGAATGGGTTATCTGAAGTCTTCTGAAGCTTGAAGGAAACAGAGGGAACGTTTTTCTTATGTAGTCACAACTTTAATCAAATCATTCTCCTTTACTTCTCAGTCTTTAACTCCTGGTTGATAAATTTTATTTACTTACTCACTTTGCTTAACACCTAACAATAATCATTTGTATGTAATAATTATACAGTTGATTCACCACCAGCACTTTGAATTTACATAAAACAGCCGATTCTTTCCACAAGTCTGTCTATAAATACACTGGGAGCAAGGTCCAGGTCTCAGTAGTCTTGGTGTCTTTCCAGGGCTTACTAGAGTGTTTTGCATATGCTAGACACTCAGCACAACATAAGTACTCGTTGAATGAATGATTGCTTCTTAGTAACAGCTACTTCCTTGTACAGTTCTTCATTACCAGTGACCCACCTTTGTGAGTTACTGTGGTCTTTGTACAGAGCCCACTGCTCGTTTATTCAAATAATCCTAGAATGACTTGTGTGCGAGGCACACAAGTTGTATGGGAGAGATAGACAGGTTAATGAGCAAAGACCACCAGAGAGCTGTATCCTAGAGCTTGGCATCTCTACTAGCCTTTTCCAATGCAAACATTCTCAAATCTGTACTGGTTTCCATTTCTGTACTAAGGTATTTGGTTGCTACTATTAAGGAAAACAAATTTTTCCCCATTTGCATGAAAAAAATACTGTAATTTCTTTGTCTTCCCATTTCATAAGATTTTCTTAAACAATTGCTACTTCTGATAATACTGATAGAAGGTAACATAATAAATAGTAAACTAACATTAATGGAAAAACTTGGAACTAACCGTGTTTAACTTGAGGACTTTAAAAATGGTTACTTTTGCTTAAACTCTGATTTTATATTGTACATTTATATACGCTGTATGTGTATATTTGAATATATGTATGTACACATAGGCATTTTTTTGGTTAGTAAAATTATTCTGGCTAGGCGCAGTGGCTTGTGCCTATAATCCCAGCTGGTAATTTCAGCATTTTTGGAGGCCAAGGAAAGAAGATTACTTGAGGCCAGGAGTTAAAGACCAGTCTGGCCAACATGTTGAAAACCAGGTCTCTTAAAGAAAGCAAGAGAAAGGAAAGAAGAATTGTGGGGGTGGAAGGAGGAGGCCTGGGCACAGTGGTTCATGCCTGTAATGTCAGTACTTTGGGAGGCTGAGGTGGGTGGATTACTTGAACCCATGAGTTTGAGACTAGCCTGGGCTACATGACGAAACCCTGTCTCTACAAAAAATAAAAAAATTAGCTGAACGTAGTGACATGTGCCTGTGGTCCCAGCTTCTCAGGAGGCTGAGATGTGAGGATCGCTTGAGCCTGGGAGGTCAAGGCTACAGTGAGCTATGATTGCGTCACTGCACGCTAGCCTCGGCAACAGAGTAAGACATGTCTTACCAAAAAAAAAATTATTCCTGTATTGTATGACTGGATTAAATATACAAATAACATTGTTTTCTTTTTTTTCTTTTTCTTTTTCTTTTTTTTTTGAGATGGAGTCTCACTCTGTCGCCAGGCCAGAGTGCAGGGGCAAGATCTCTGCTCACTGCAACCTCCACATCCCAGGATCAAGCCATTCTCCTGCCTCAGCCTCCTGAATAGCTGGGCCTACAGGCATGTGCCACCATGCCCAGCTAATTTTTGTATTTTTAGTAGAGACGGGGTTTCCCCATGTTGGCCAGGATGGTCTCAATCTCTTGACCTTGTGATCTACCTGCTTTGGCCTTCCAAACTGCTGGGATCACAGGCGTAAACCACTTTATAAAATAAATAACATTGTTTTATAAAGAACATTTTGTCCTCCCGCTGGAATTCATATGAGAATCACATTCTAAGCCAGCTTCCTAGCATTTTGGTCATAATTGTCTTTCTGATCCTGAAAGCTTGGAAACACAACACTGCCGTCTCAGGAGATAATATTTGATTCTCAAAGGATGATGGAACTGTATTCAGAAATAAAAATTATTCTCAACCTTGCCCGTTCACATGCTCTGACCAAAAAAAGTAAATGAGCTACCTTATTGAAGTAGTCTGCTGTTACCTCACAGTTGGCATTGTAGAAGGTAGAGAAAATATATTTGTGCTCTGCTTTGAGAGTGAATATCAGACCCTTGAGGAAATCAAAGCTGAATAAAATGCTAGCTTTTTGTAGTTTGTCATTTACAGAAAAAGAATATGGCCTTTTAATTTGGAAGGAAAGAAAGGCCTGGCTACTGTTTTTCTTATAATTGCATTAGTAGAAATAGGTTGTCATTACTTCAAAAATGTTTGCATTCATCTTATATGAACAGTAGTAGTAGTAACCAACAAGTGCTATAGATTTCCCTGAAAAGCACTTGGGTTATCTTGAATCAACAAGAAAGTAGATAAGCAGAATAATTTCAGGGACCTTTGTTCTTATCTTTTCATTTGACTGACTCATTGGAGATTAGCTCATTTACCTTTTATAATTTCTTAGTGTGCCTAGTACATAGGGGTGAGATCAGTTTGCTTTTTCTTAGTTAACATTCAGTGAATGTTCTTTGAACTACTTTGGTGTGCCAACCACTGAGTTGGGTCACTGAATGCTAAGAAATAGTTAACACTTGGGCATAGCATTTATTGTGTTCTAGACATGTTTTAAGCTCTTGATATTATATTAACTCATTGGACCCACAGAACAACCCTGTGATGTTGGCACTCTTATTTTTTCAATTTCACAGATGAAGAAAATGAGGCAGGGAAGTTCTGTATCTGGCCCAACATCAGTGGGCTAGTAAGTGAGGAGACAGGGATTAGAATCCAGGCAGTCTGGCTAAGAGTTGACCCTCAACCATTCTCCTGTCCTATAGTGCTTCTTTCCCTACACCTTTCCCTTTTATGCGCCTTCTCCACCCCTGCTGTATGAACATTTGAGCCTGGATTTGTGGTGTTTGTAGCTAACTGATGACTGGTGAGTGGGCCCTTGCAATACGAGTGCCTGACACATGCAGAGTGATTGATATATGTGTGTTGAAAGAATGATTATTGACAGACAAGAAGATTGAAGGTGTGATTGTAAGAGACTTTAACATTATCTTGGTTGTTTTTAAATAGTGAAGAAAAATACTGATGGCTAAAGATTTTAGTTGCTCCATGACCCAGTCAGTAATAACCAAATGTGTGTGCACCTGTGCTCTGAGGTCACACACACATGCATTTATATACCCTTGTATTGTACAGAGAGGAAACAAGGGGGAGACTTTTCCTCTTGGCATTGACATTTCATCATTAGCTGTGTTGCCAGTTGGCACCACCCTTCCTTCTCTGTTCTCTTATTGTCCCCTCACGATTTGTCCTCTTGTGTGTCACCCCCTAGTCTGACTGACAGCACTCCACAAGCTTGCCTGCCATGGGCTGTCGGGATGTCCACGCAGCCACAGTCCTTTCCTTCCTGTGTGGAATCGCTTCAGTAGCAGGCCTCTTTGCAGGGACTCTGCTTCCCAACTGGAGAAAATTACGATTGATCACATTCAACAGAAATGAGAAGAACCTGACTGTTTACACAGGCCTGTGGGTGAAATGTGCCCGGTATGATGGGAGCAGTGACTGCCTGATGTACGACACTACTTGGTACTCATCAGTTGACCAGCTAGACCTGCGTGTCCTCCAGTTTGCCCTACCCCTCAGCATGCTGATCGCAATGGGTGCCCTGCTGCTCTGCCTGATTGGAATGTGCAACACTGCCTTCAGGTCCTCGGTGCCCAACATCAAACTGGCCAAGTGTCTGGTCAATAGTGCAGGTTGCCACCTGGTGGCTGGGCTGCTATTTTTCCTAGCAGGTACTGTGAGCCTCTCCCCATCTATCTGGGTCTTCTTTTATAACATCCATCTGAACAAGAAGTTTGAGCCAGTCTTTTCATTTGACTATGCAGTATATGTCACTATTGCTAGTGCTGGGGGCCTGTTTATGACTTCCCTTATACTGTTTATTTGGTATTGTACTTGCAAATCTTTGCCTTCTCCTTTCTGGCAACCACTGTACTCCCATCCACCCAGTATGCATACCTATTCACAGCCTTATTCAGCACGGTCTCGCCTCTCTGCCATTGAAATTGACATTCCAGTAGTTTCACACACCACTTAATGGGGAAATAGTTAATTGTTAAAACTTCTTGTAGCCTCACATTCCCCTTGTGCAAGGAGCTCTTTTGGACCTGTATACATTTTCCTTTGTTTTTGACCAATCATTGAAGCCAAATTTGTATGTCCTGGTAGAATGAAGTGCTGCTAGTTTTTATGAAAAGTACATTATATTAAATGTGAATTTTTTATTTTGCTTCTTATACTGGAAGGAATTTTAGCCTTCATATTGATATCTAATCAGTTATTTAAGTGGAAAAGGCCTGCATCACAATTGAGGTGATTTAGAGGAACATGTTAAAGAATGATGGTTAACAGAAACTGTTGTATACAATCTTCATGAACATTTCAGTGTGTATTTTTCTTTTTCTACAATACCTTTAACTGCAAAAAAAAAAAGCAGTTTCAAATATAAGAAATTTATTTCAGGCAAAGGTAATATTTTAATAGTAGTCAATAATCTAGCTTAAGCTTGTAACTCTTCTCTCTTGGGGCTAATTGTATGAATAGGTATCAATATGTTGAAAATTACTTTTGTGAGTTTCTTCTACCTCATGCCAACGTTTAAAAGTAAAATGTATTTTAAATGATGTTAGAATAAGACTAACATTCTAAATATCTACTACTTATGAATGACATGTAACAATTTTAACATTAATGATTCCATAAATTACATTATTGGGATTAAACTGTGCTTTATGACAGGTTAGTGTTTCCTTCATGAAAATCCTTTTTTGGAGATATCATTCATCAAGCAGTACTCATACCCATATACAATCTCTTAGTGGCTAAGAGAAATAAATAAAAGGGCCATAATGGTTTGTTCTCTTTCACACATAATTTAATATGGGACAAGAAGTCTGTTCTTCAGTAACTACACTAGAGATTTACTCTGGTGACTGCCTTTTGAGTTATGGGTGAAGTAAGTATGGCCTTACCATAACCTTGATTCATTCACCCTTGATTAATTTCCCACCCCCGTCACTGATTATTTCCTTGAGCATATATCTCTGCCTAACACTTTAGTAGGTGCTATAGAGGATACATGAGAAGTATGAGATCTGGTCCCATCCAGTAAGATATTTTCATAGAGAAGATCAAAATGTTACCTGACAGTTGGGGAACAGTCTAAGTTCATTGGCAGTTGGCCTTAACTTCTTAATCATTGATCCAGGAATATATTTTAACCAGAGACATGAATTTCTGGCAGACAGACAAATTGTACAATACCAACAATATCCTGGACCTTGAAATTCTGTTTACTTCAGTCCATTGTATCCTTAAGGCACCTGTGTTAGCCTAGATTTTGTAATAACACTCTTTTATGAGAATGGGCAAAAGTGACAGAGAAATTAAATTGTTCCCTCTCCACTTCTGAAAGTATGATGATGTATTAAGGAAGGAGGAGTTATTAAAAGTGTCTCTTCTGATGAGGTAACAGTTAGATGAAACCATGTTAAAACTGAGATGAACATTTAGAAATTCAGGGATATTGGGTCTTTAGCCTTATGAATTTGAGCTGCTTATTTAATTGGTGTGATTTGCTACATATTAGTACTATATTCATAAGGATTTTTTTATTAATCATTACAGATTTTACAAACAGCTAGTTGTATGGTAAACAGATTATTATACTTTTTGCAAATCCGAATATGATTCTAGTTAGTATTTGTGTAGATGTATTTGGTACTTTTTCCCCTAATTCCAACACTAGTTTATATATATAGCAAATAAATCTAGTTGTATACATTTTTAAATACCATCAGTAGAAAACACACAAGCCTATGGTTTTTTTAGTTAATAGCTTCTGATTTCTTTCACTTTTCACTTTTCTCAGATGTAGCGGAGTCTTGATCATTTTAAGACAATGGTGGGTAGAATTTTGAGATTAATATTACTTTTCTCTTTTTATTAATTAATTTCAGTCCTCTCTCACTATGCTTTTGTCCAGAAGGATAAAGAATTCTACCATCCCCTGGGTCTTTGTGTATAAACAATGTTAAAGAAAGGTAGACTCAGTTATTAAGATATTAGACAGTTTTTTTAGTCCATGGGATTGTACATATAAACATTAAGCTTTCCTATAAGAATCTTTTGGCCTTGTAATCTTTAGTCTCAAAATGGTATTTATTATGCATTCACTAGACAAACAGCTGTTTCCTTATTGTCTTTTTTCTTTAGTGTTTCTGATTTGCTATCAGTAGCTATTTTTAAGGCCATCAAGGGAAAACAATTATTTACAGTGTTTGAAGTCACTTTTGAGCCTTCATCAAGGTCTCATTGTGATGGGAGAGATACCTTTTGTTGTTAAAAGCCAATTAATGTTAAAGGCCTTTTATGGAAGCCAACTTGGAAAACAACCTTAAATGCGGATGTATCAGATTTGGTTTATCCAGCCATGGGAGAGAAAACAAACCTAAGTTAACTTTACTTGTACATACACACTATGATGGATAGTATGTTTGCTGTAAACTACAATGTAAAACCTCAATAAAAGTGCACTGTACTTCTTGATGTTTATTAAAAAATGATGTATTTTTACAAGTTTCTGTTTCTGTTTTTTTCTCAGTGTTTTAGGTGAAATATTTTGAGAAATGTTTCTCGAATGTATATAAATTGAAAAAGACAGTTTCATTTAAAGCCCTAAAACATATGAATTGGAAGGCCGGGTGCAGTGGCTCATGCCTGTAATCCCAGCACTTTGGGAGGCTGAGGCAGGGGTATCACTTGAGGTCAGGCACTTGAGACTATCCTGGCCAACATGGCGAAACCCTGTCTGTACTAAAAATACAAAAAATTAGCCAGGCACCGTGCTGCATGCCTGTAATCCTAGCTACTCTCTCTCAAACACACACACACACACTCTCACACTGTATTCAGCAAATTTTTGGGAAGATAGTGAGATGGTGGATGAGAAGAAAAGAACATTTTTCTTATTTTATATGAAAAACCCTGTGTGACTAGACCTCTTAGCAAAAGTATAGTAATCATGATTTGGGGATGATCTTATTAACCAGAATCCTCTTTAGAAAGATGGAGTATAAACTCATATCTCCAGGATTTTGCTTTATAGAAAAAAAAGGCACAGCTTCTCATTAAGAGAAAAAACATTATTGATACTTTACATTATATAATACTTAATGGCCTTTTCCCAAAATTCATTCTCAAATTGTTGAAAGTGAATCTAGTAAATAAATCTAGATAACTCACTTAAATTTTTAAATAACTTCTGCTTTTCTCTTCATGCCTCCTTTTTTGACCTCACTTTCAAAAAAATAATCTTGTGGTGTGGAAGATCCAGGTGGCAGTTTGTCACCAGGAGGCTGCTGCAAGGGACCTACCAGGCCCTGGTAGCCCTCCTCTGGGGTCAGCCCATCTTCACCTTTGCTGGCCATGTGGATGAGGGCGGAGACTCAGCTGGTCCCTTGTGTTCCAGAACTGCTAACCTGCTTCTCTGGCTGCTTCTGCTTTAAGAGCTCAAAGGTAGCAGTGGAGTGCTGGAGCCAAGTGGTATTGGGCCACAAGAACCAGTGTGTATATCTCTTCCCAATCCCCCGACCTGTGACATCATATTTGTTGCTTGAAATTGGTCGTGGTGAAAGTACTTATGCTCTAGAAATTGTTATACAAGTTAGGGCTTTGCTTTGCCTTTTCCTGAGAGCTGATTGTTAAACATTTACTGGCACACGCTGCTCAGGCAAGACTTACTTGCTGAGGTTCAGGTTAGCTAATGAGGAAATAAGGAATCATAGCAATACTGAGAGTTGTAAAACTTTATCTGTGTTAAAGGGGCTATCTGAAATAGCCTCTTAACAGGTTTCTCTGTCTCCAATCCTACCACAAATACACTAGGCTTCAGAATGATCCTAATAAAATGCAACTGAGGCCGGGTGCGGTGGCTCACAGCTGTAATCCCAGAACTTTGAGAGGCCGAGGCAGGTGGATCACCTGAGTTCAGGAGTTCAAGACCAGCCTGGCCAACATGGCGAAACCCCGTCTGTACTAAAAATACAAAAATTATCCAGGTGTGGTGGCATGCATCTGTAGTCCCAGCTACTCGGGAGGCAGAAGGCAGAAGAATTGCTTGAACCCAGGAGGCGGAGGTTGCAGTGAGCTGAGATCTCACCATGGTACTCCAGCCTGGGTGACAGAGTGAGACTCCATCTTGAAAAAGAAAAAAAAATGCAACTGATACCTAGTCTCTCCTATACTTAAATAATTTGACAGCTACATCTTAGTCTAAGCACAGAGACATGAGTTGTTTAGAAGAAGAATTTTTTTCAGTGTGCCCAGAGATGATAAGACTGCTGGTGATTACTGACACTAAAAATATCTCAGAAGATGAATGTGTAAAAAAAAAAGTGAATTTAATAAATAACAGAATATCTCTTTTCCGTGACTAAATTGGTCACATTCCTTATTCAAGGAATATCTGTTTCCTCTATTATTCATTATTATAGAAAGAGTGGCATGATGAATATGGTAGCTAGCCTCCAAGATGGACCAGGTGATCTTGCTTCCTGGTATTCATACCCTGTGTATTCCCTTCTCCCACTGAGCACTCCCTACTGGTAACTCCCTCCCTGTGTTACCAGTAGGATTTTGCAGAAATGATGGTGTGTGAGGTTATAGATCATAAAAGACATAGCTTCTGTTTTGTTCTCTCTTGGATCACATACTCTGGGGTAAACCAGCTACAATATTGTGAGGACATACACAGGTGTAGGATTAACATAGGAAGAGCTGAAGCCTTCTGCCAACAATCTGTACCAAATTGCCACCCATGTAAGAGAGCCATCTTGGAAGTGAGTTTTCCTAACCCCAACCAAACCTTTAGGTGACTGCAAACCTGGCCAATGTCTTGAATGCAACCAGAGTGAGAGACGGAAAACCAGCATCACTCAGTTAAGTCCTCCCACCTTCTTGACCCACATAAATTGGATGAAACAATGCTTATTATTTTCTTAAGCTGCTAAATTTTGGGGTGTTTTGTTATGCAGCAGTAGATAACTAATGCAAAAAGCATAGAGCAGATGCAGGGGACCAATCCAGGAGTATTTATTTCTATGCTAAGAGTATTGTGAGCTTTCCTTGTTCTATATCAGAAAAACTCTTTCTCATGATCTCAGTTTCCCTAGGAAGATGCTGACTATTGCTATAATGTGGTGAAACAACTTAATCTGAAGGGATTAGTGCAGATTAAGTTAGGGAGAAGGGAAGATCTGAGCTTAGATTGGGAGCAGAGTTCTTTCTAATTTTGGTTAGGTATGGATGGCCGCTGTTGCTACCAAAGCAATAAACTGAACGCTGGTCATACATGAGGTTTGGAATAGAAGATAAACACATTTGCAGTCAAATTAATCTGTTATACATAGTGGTTATGTTTCAGTGGTTATGTTAGCAGGAACAAATAAACCAATCTTATAAAAGATAGATCATCTGTTAGTTTTTACCCAACTAACCAATTGTATCTAGGGCCCACCCTTTAAGAAGAAGATACAACTAATCGTTTCTCATGTGGGAGAGGAAATTGCTGATTCCAAGACATTAGACAGTTGAAGTGATGCCTCCCTCTAGTAGCAGTAGAACACTACAGCTTATTCCTTCTGCTATAGCACTGCAGGGTAACTAGAGTTAACAATTTTATTGTATATTTTCAAATAGTGAAGAGAGGATTTTGAATGTTCCCAACCAAAAGAAATGATAAATGTTTGAGGTGATCGGTATGCTAATTGCCCTGATTTGATCATTACACATTGTACACATGTTCAAAATATCACACTGTACCCATAAACATGTACAATTATTATATGTCAATTAAAATAATAAATAGCAAGATAACCTGTAGCAGTGGTTGGTGACATAAGGGTTGGGAGAAGGAAGTTGAATTGTACTGAATAATGATAAATAATAAATATAATAATAAATTATACTGTATAATAATAAATATCAAGATAACAGCCTATAGCAGTGGTTGTGAGATAAGGGTTGGGAGAAGGAAGCTGAATTGTACTGACATCTCAGTATAGTGAATTTAATCTGATTGTTTTCCCAACATTTGGCTAAATCTGATGGCTTTAGACTTTTCAAGGGAAGCAGGCTAAGGATATTGTGCTCCTTGGTTGAGAATAAAAGAGATTCGTGGAAGAAAATATGACTGACATGAAGGAATGGATGGCTCTTGCCCTTCTACTGTTTTCAGGCTTATTCTCTCCCCTCTCAGCCTGCACAACTTGTCAGGCACTAAGGTTGAGAAAGCCATAAAATGCTAGTGGAATAAGGAAAGACTGTTGAATTTCCCCCTACAATGCCAATGGACTTAAGTTAGCTTTGGCAGGGAACAGAGCAGGAATTAAGGAAGTCCTAACACCTTGTGGCAAATGAGCTATCTAGTTCAGCTTCAAATGAAATTCTGTGCCCTTAGGAGTGATATCGTGAAAGAATGATGAACAAATATTCAATTTATTCACAGAACAAAAGCATGTCAGTGTTAAGGAAATAAAGGAATTAAAATTTTAAAGATGTTTCCGAGAGAAAAAAATGGCAAAAAATAAAATTGTCTTATCCTTATTTTTTACTTAAAATCCCTGCCACTGTCAATCACATATCAAGAGACTGGCAGCCTATCTTTCTATATTTATGTATTTGTGTTTATTTCCACAGATGCCTCTGAAATCTTTGTTAGAGGCAAAGGCACTCAGACTGCCCAGAGAAATTATGTTTCCACTGTGGCATAGACACAGATCATACCAAGGACAAAGAGAAGCATTCCCCTGTATACTGCCCCAACTCCTGCAGGATCTGTGCTTTTGGCTGTCATGGTGACATGAAAGCAGGGCCGGCTTCACAGGCATAAGCCTATGCAGTCACAAAGAACCCGGCACGCAGAAGCGCCCTGCTCCTGTTTTAATATTCTGTGGTTGCTGTCTTGAAATTCTTGATTTTTGAACAGGAGACTCTGCATTTTCATTTCCCAGTGGGCTCCACAAAGTATGCAGCTCATCCTGTGTGAGGGTGCTCGGGGGGAAGGCAACACACCAGCTTTGGAGGTAGGCAGGCTTGCAATTCCATCTAAACTGCCTCTTAATACGCAGTGGGAAAATTATCCTCTGAACTTCAGATTTTCATCTGCAATGAGGACAATGCTGTCTACCTATTAGTGTTATTGTTGTGAGGATTAGATATTGTGAAGGAATGCAGGTAAAGCATCTAGAACAGTTTACCTGCCTTCACCACAATTATTCATAAAAGCCAAGTCTGTATATTGGATCCCAGTTGATGTTAGTGCTGGTCATAAGAAAAGAAAAATGTGTTTTCTTTAGAAAAGTAGCTCTCTCTTTTACATTTTACAGGAAGCTATAGACTTAACGTTGCCATGGCTATCACTTTTGCCAGGATTCTCGTGGCTTCTTATTGCAGTTGCAGCCAAAGTGGAGACTAAGAAAATTAACAATCCTCTTAAATATTAGCTACATCTCGTAAGGTAGTTGTTTTTCATGATTCCAAACCAGAAACAAGGAAGTCAATGAATTTTCCCAGTTCTTTTAAGAAGATATTAATGTGACTAAAATACACAATTTAAAATACATGATGCCCTTTCTGATAGCCTGGAGCAAAGAATGTTTCCACTGTTCTCACTCTTAAAGCAGCAGGTCTATTCCAGCCCCAAAATAGCTGCAGTCAGAGAAACTTGCCTCCTTGTTTATTAATTCCAAAGGTAGAATGATATTGGAGCACCAATTTACCAAACCCAAACCAAATTGTAAGTACTACCTTGATGGGCTGAAGTAGGCCCTATCGTAGGAAGAGGATAGGGAGCTGAGACAGGCCTTGACATTACACAGGGTTGAGATTATGTACCTCAAAACCAATGCCCATGACACTGTGTCTAAATAGTCTATTCTCGTTATTCACTATAGTTATTTTCTGTAAAGTACCCATGCATGCTGAATAAGCCAGCACTGAACCATTGTTCTTAGAGGAGATAGTTAAGTCATAACCTCTAGTCACAACATTTTTGTCAGTTGGCCAGCACATAACCTTGTTTTATGAGTGTTTCTGTTTAAAGACACTTTACTTAATATATATTATTGAGTCATTAACATTGAACTCATAACTAATAGCAGTATAACTCATGCCTAAAGGAAGCTTATGTAATACACATCTTTTCCCTATAAGGCCTATCACAGTCTTCTCCTGCTTGGGAACAATAAGGCAGCACTTCCAAACTGCACTTGGGGGCCATTTTAAGCAACAAAATCACCAACCAAAAGTACAAAAACATGAAAAACGTGACACTTCTTTTCAGCATGAGAGCTGAAATGTAAACAGAGTATCGCCATCTTAGATCTCAACTGGGAACATGCATATCAGACCATTCAAGTTTTCTGTGGCTCTGCGCATGTCCCAGAGTGGCCATGAAGCACAGTGAGTATTGATTTGGGAGCTACAAATACGTTTTTTTTAGTGAGCAGGCAAATTTGCAAATGTGGAATCTGCAAATAGTGAAGATCAACTGTACATGGAAGTTGAGAGGAAGTGATTCCACTATCTTAGTGGACTTGCAGAGAAAACAAATCCGGATTGGGGATTTGTTTGGTTGGTTAAGAGATGCATATACATGTGACATTGGGCAGTATCTCTCATATTGTTTGCAAGTAGGATGCAGCAGAGATCACATGAAGTCAGAAGAATTGAGATTTCTGTAGTTTCAGGTCTTTGTCTTACTAGCTGGGCAACTTTGAGTAGGTGTCTGAAACTCCCTATTTCTCAGTTTCGACATCTGTTAGTTGAGAACAATCATATTCATCTTTCAAAGTGTGATCGTGAGCGTGCAGTGGGTTTTCTTTAAGTTTTGGCTTACTGTTACGTAATTTGAAGAGGATAAATCAGTTGTCATATTGTGTATTAGAATATCCCTTTGTATATGGTTTGTCTCCCCAGGAAAAAAAAAAGCAGATGCCAAGTCCATTCTAATATTTGGATTTGGGTAATGAGCATGTTTTCATTCAAAATGCATTATGAATCCAAGGGGATAGAATATAAACTTAAGCATTTTCTGGTAAAACTGGCCATCCTAATTAAGATAAAGTAATTGAATCAATAGTTTTAAGGCCTACACCCACTTCTACTAGGATTTTAAGGGCAAAATAGGAATGAGAAATAACAACTTCTAATATGATAGCCTCAAAGGAAGGGCCCAATGAAAAATTGGCTCCACTGTGTTGGACAGGAGCTGGGGTAGGTGGAGGAGCCACATAAGAAAGCCCAACCCTCAGCCCAGCCTGGAACTACTACACTGTTCTCCCACCATGTTAAAGACACAACCTTAACCTTTCAATTCTAGGGCAGGCAATATGGAATGTACACATGTGGGTCATAGGCCAGGAAGAACCATTTATGTTTCATCAGGTACCCTCCATGTCCACCCTATGGAGATGTGTGCCAGAGCTCTAAGTGTTCTGCTCCCAGACCAGGGATGGGGGAGAGGGCACTGGGCACTTATGCCATTCTATCTTTTTAGATAAAAATTTGTCCACAAACTCAATAGACTTACTTTCCTCAATTTGAAATGCCTAAGGCTAAAGAAAATATAATTTAGTTCACTTAGATAGACAAAAAAAAAAGTTATATCAACACAAAAATAATTCTTCATGAAAAAATAAAATAACATGTAAACCTGCTTTAAAAATTGTAGAATGCTTCATGGACAGATAATATTAGGAACTGATGGGTGTCTATAAATAACATACATATATACGCAATGGAATACTATTCATCCCTAAAAAGGATGAAATGTCTTTTGCAGCAACATGATGGAACTGGAGGTCATTATTTTAATTAAAACAAGTAAGACACAGAAAAATCAAATCCCACATGTTCTCACTTATAAGTGGGAGCTAAATGTGTAAACATGGTTATAGAGTGTGGAATAGTAGGTAATAGAGACTCAGAAGGGTGAGGGAGTGGAAGGGGGTTGAATGGTGAGAAATTACTTAATGGGTACAATATACATCATTTGGTTGTTGGATACCCTAAAAGCCCTGACTTTACCGCTACAATATCTATCTGTGTAACAAAATTACACTTGTACCTCATAAATTCATATACATAGTAAATACTCTTACACACGTCACTCTGTTCATACAATTCTTTCAAATGGAAGATGTCTAAAAAGCAGTTATGTCTTCAGGTTTGATATTCTACATCTTCTTTTACCAAGATGAGGTCTTTTCCATCCTGTTAATCATCTCAATATAAAACTAAATTAATGATAGACTATTGCTAAATGTTATCACCTAACACAGTCGATTCACTTTCCTGTTTAATCTGTACCTCCTGCTTTTTTCTTTAAGAAATTCTTATTTTACGGCCAAATATTTATTTAGCTCTGCATCTACATGCAATTCTTATATTTGAAACTTCTTAATAAGAAACTAAATATGGATTTGGTTTGAATGCTTGCTTTAATGATTAGTTTATTATAAGTACAGGAACAAAAATAAGTAATATCTGGTGTTTGCTCCCTCATATGTTTGTGATGATTTATTTTACATCAACAAAGTATGCAGTTCTATATGAGAGCATAGGGAAGTATCTGATTATGTGGATTTTGATAAGCTGAATGTTATCTATGGCCTTAGGTTTTCTCATGTTTTCATATTTCTCAGTAGTAAGGTCACACTGAGTTGTGTCATTTTAGCTTAAGGGACACCAAAGTGGACACCAGAGCCCAGACTAAAGCCACCTCTTCCTAGTGTGCTGTCACCCACTCTGTCCCTTTTCCTGGGCATCTATTTTATTCACCGTGGGCCTGGTTCTTGTTTAAAACCCAACGAATCTTTAAAACAATTCAGCTTGAGGGGGTTACTCCATCAGAGATATTTTACAGTTTAAAAATGCCACTGCTATAAGGATGGCTGAAGCCAAAGTTTTTAAAAAGCTATATAAAAAAAAAACAATGAATCTTCAGTGGTGGAATTTCAGGTGACAAACATGTTAGAGGTGGGATTCTCTGAAGCCTGAGTTCCCTGGAAGCCCCCAGATCACATCATATGAATCTACCCAATTTTAGCACTTTTAAGAGGCTAAGGCCTCAGGAAAGCATATGAAAACTCACTGAGATTTCTTTATGATATCTAAAAGGCATTTTGAAGATCATTTTGTGATGTGGCAAACTGTCCTTGTTATAGAGTTGTGCTGAGTGGCATGTATAAGCACCACTTATTTTAAAGTGAAGGACTGCATAACAAAAGTTCTTTCCAATTACCAAATTTGATTTGTACACCTGGTTATAGCTTTATTTCTGTGGAACAATCATGACATCTAGTGGCTAACCTAAATAATGCCAAGGAATGGTTTCATATGCTATTTTCCTTAGCTAAATTCACTTAAATCTGAGAACTTGCTATTCAAATACTGTAAAAAAAAAAATCCTTGCACATATATCTTTATATACTTAATTATATGGGATAAAGATGGAGAAGCAGAATTCCTGAGTGAAAAGATATGTGTATTTAGAATGTTGATATTGCCAATTCACCCTCCCAAGAAGGTTGTACCAATTTGAACTTCTATATTTCTTCACATCCTCCCAACAATGAGTATTATCAAATATGTTAATTTTTGTTTTAGTCTTTATTTCTTAATGAATGACACAGCTTATCTTTTTATGGCTCCCCTACCACCTCTGCCCCACCATTTTTCTCCTTCTTTCTTTCTTTGTTTTTTATTTTGTTTGGCCATTTGTACTTATTTATCAATGAAGTGACAATATACATATTTATCCCATTTTTTAAAGATTTACTGGTTCATAAGCATCTTTTTTTGTTTGTAAAAGGTTTTTGCATATTGAAGAAATTGACCGTCATTTGAATTGAAAATATTTTTCTTAGTTTGCTTTGTGATTATTTCTTGCTTTGTAAAGTTTTTAATGTTTATGTAGTCAGGTATATCAGTATTTTCCTTTTTTGTTGTTGTTGAGACAGAGTCTCACTCAGTTGCCCAGGCTGGAGTGCAATGGCATGATAATAGCTTATTGCAGCCTCAATCTCTCAGGCTTAAGTGATCCTCCCACCCCAGCCTCCCAAGTAGTTGGGACTACAGGTGTGTGCCACCATGCCTGGCTAATTTTTTTTATTTTTAGTAGAGAGGATATCTCACTATGTTACCCAGGCTGGTCTCAAATTTCTGGACTCAAGTAATCCTCCTGCCTCCAAATTGCTGGGATTACAGGTGTGAGCCACTGTGCCCAGTAATATTTTCCTTTACAGTTTTAGTTTCATGTCATATTTAAAATGGCCATCTCCTCCGATACAGTTTGGCTGTGTCCTCACCCAAATTGCACCTTGAATTGTAATAGTCTCCACATGTCTAGGACAGGGCCAGGTGGAGATAACTGAATCATGAGGGTGGTTTCTCCCATACTGTTCTCGTGGTAGTAAATAAGTCTCATGGGATCTGATGGTTTTATAAATGGAAGTTCCCCTGCACCAGCTGTCCTGCCTGCCGCCATGTGAGACGTGACTTTGCTCTTCCTTTACCTTTTACCATGATTGTGAGGCCTCCCCAGCCATATGGAACTCTGAGTCCATTAAACCTCTTTCCTTTATAAATTACCCAGTCTCAACTATGTCTTTATTAGCAGCGTGAGAAGCGACTAATACATCCTCTCCCAGAGGACAAAAATTAAAAATAATGTATGTTTATTTATGTAACATAGTCATGTATTTTATTTAGTTTTAGTTTTTGTCTTTAAGTCTTTCATTTTAATAGCATTTTGGTAAAACAGGGTAGGCAGGGATTCAACTTTATTTTTATCCTAGTAATGTAAAGGAGATTGGTAAATTTAAGTGTAGCTATAAAAACATTGAGTGTAGGTATCTATACTGATGAGAAAAGATGTTAAAAATATGCAAAGGATAAAAAGACATTAGGAAAATGGCAGATAGAAGACATAACTAACATGCAGCTACCACTTGGATGGACAAAACAGCATGTGGAGACTCACATTGTGAACTTTTGCTCCAAGACCCACTGCAAGAGCATGCCAGGAAAACAAAGAATTCACAGACTCTTTGAAAGAAGCAGCTTGGTGCTGCAAACTCTGTAAGATGGCTGAAAAATCATGAGTTCCCAAAGTGAGAGAGGGGAAAACTCTGCCTCTAAATACACATCCCCACTGGGGAACCTGAATATCCAGATCATGGGAGAAGGATTTAACCTTACCTAGAGCTGAAACAGGTTTAGGGAGCTGTGTGAAATATCAAAGTAGAAGAAGCAGCGAGAAGAGCCCTGTAGGTACTCCCAGTCCCCAGCTTTATCTCACAGGGGTCCTTGGGGAAGGCAGCTAGCAGAATTGGGGAGGGGCCACAGGGTGAAGGAAGCTTCTAGCTGAACTTCGTAATAATTTCTAATGAGCACAAATTTTCCTAAGCAGAATCCAGGGGGACAGACAGGAAGTGCAGATACAAGCACAGAAGGCACAGCCAAAGGAGTGGGCAGGAAGGAAGAGGCAAGGCCTGAGAGCCCTGCTTGCTTTCTCAGCAGGGAGGCTTGTAGCCTGGGGCAAGATCTCTGCCCTGCTCTGTAACTGCCTGGATATAAACTCAATGCTGTTGGTAGGGCACTGTGGGAGTGAGACTGGCCTTGCTGGTTGTGTGGGAGTTGAGTGAGACCTGTCACTACTGGCTTTTCCCCACTTCCTTGGCTACCTGTATGACACAGCAGAGGCAGCCATAATACCTCTGAGAATATAACTCCATTGGCCTGAGAACTACCCTCCTATTCTCCACAGTGGCTGCAGCAAGCCTCGCCTAAGGAGAGTCTGAGCTCAGACCTGGCTAACTCTGCCCCAACCTGATGGTATTTCTCTGCCGATCCTGGTAGCTGAAGACAAAAGACATAAAATGTTGGGAGCTCTATGGCCTTGCCCATGGCCTGTGGAACCCGAGTACTCATCCTGGGCAATGTAGGGGAAGCTTGTTTCTTCCTCCTACTACTGCAGCTGGTGCTGTCTTGAAAGAGCCACCTCCTGGCTTGAGGCCAACCAACCCAAGCCATTACAGCAACTCATAACAGAACAACCCTGCTCCAAAGAAGGAGAAAACAACTAATTCCACACCCTGGCTAACCAGAAGTCCTAGGTCTGTCCACATGACAACTTTACTGCTAGCATAACCAGCATTCAAGAAAGCCAGTACACTATACATATCTACAATCAAGGACTCTCACAGAATCGACTTCATTCCCTGCCACCTCCACTGGAGCAGGTATCCATGGCTGGGAGACCAGAAGACAGATCACATCACAGGACTCTTTGCTGACAACCCTAGCACCAGCCTGGAGCCCTGTAACCCTGCTAGAGGGGCTAGACCCAGAAGGGGAATAACAATCACTGCAGTCCAGCTCTTAGGAAGCCCTATCCCTAGAAGATTGGGGAGAGCTTCACAACAAAGGATCACCCTCTGTGACAAAAGAATCTGAACAGCAGCCCTTGAGCTCCAGATTGTTCTACTGAAACTCCAGATTGTTCTACCCAAATGAGAAGGAACCAGAAAAGTAATTCTGGTAATATGACAAAACAAGGTTCTATAACACCCCCAAAAGATTACATAGCTCTCCAGCAATGGATTAAAGGCAAGAAGAAATCTCTGAGTTACCAGATAAGGAATTTGAAAGGTTTATTATTAAATTACTCAAGGAGGTACCAGAGAAAGGTGAAAACCAATTTAAAGAAATTTTAAAAATAATACAGACTATGAATGAGAAAATCACTAGAGAAATAGATATCATAAAGGAAAGACAATCACAACTTCTGAAAATGAATGACACACTTAGAGAAATTCAAACTACCCTGGAAAGTTTCAACAATAGGATCAAATAGGTAGAAGAAAGAACTTCAGCACTCAAAGACAAGGCTTTTGAATTAACTCAATCTGACAAAGACAAAGAAAAATAATTTTAAAAATGAACAAAACCTCTAAGAAATTTGGGATTATGTTAAATGACCTAACCTAAGAATAATTGGTGTTCCTGAGGAAGAAGAGAAATCTAAAAGTTTGGAAAACTTTATTTGATGGAATAATTGAGAATAATAGAGATCTAGACATCCAAATACAAGAAGCTCAAAGAATACCTGGGAAATTTATCGCAAAAAGATAATCACTTTGGAACATAGTCATCAAGTTATCTAAAGTCAAGACAAAGGAAAGAATCTTAAGAGCTATGAGGGAAAAGCATCAGGTAACCTATAAAGGAAAACCTTTCAGATTAACAGCAGATTTCTCTGAAACCCTACAAGTCAGAAGGGATTGGGGTCCTATCTTTAGCCTCCTTAGACAAAATAATTATCAGCCAAGAATTTTGTATTGAGTGAAATTAAGCTTCATAAATGAGGAGAGAGAAGTCTTTTCAAACAAATGCTGGGTGAATTCACCACCAAGCCAGCACTACAGGAAATGCTAAAAGGGGTTCTAAATCTTGAAAAAAAAAAAAAAAAAAAAAAAAAACCTTAAAATACACCAAAATAGAACTGTCACAGGACCCTTAGGGTGTTGCTTCACCAGCCAGAAACCTCTGTGGCCAGTGGTGCCTCTGCTTGAGTTTTGCTCATGCCCTCTGGGCTTAGCAGGCTGCACTTGCCTCATTCTACTGGCTCAGATCCCATGCCTGTCAAGGGCAAGCCAGGCATGGAGCAGTGAGGAGTGTGTGAGTGAGCAAGAGCAGCCACTGTGCACAGCCAGGTACCCCGGCTGCTATGGTAGGCAGCTTCAGGTGCCAGCACAGCCACTGGCTCCATGTGAGGCTGTGGCTGGACCAGAACTACAAGTGGCTTCTGCTGTGGGCACCACTGTCTAGACAAGGGGAATGCAGTGGGACCTGAAAACTCAGAGATGCCAAAAACCACAGAGCTCCAAAGAGGGTATTATAGCATGTCACAGCCCTGGCTTAAGTAACCCTGAGGTCTGGGCTCCCAGAAGGGCTGCATTTCTTCTTTCCTTCTTGTCATCTGCAGCACAGTGAGCAGGGAGATGTGTTTTTGGAGGAGCATGCTTCAGCCTGTTTTTTGTTATAGCTCTTTGAGTCCAGCCATCTCACTCCAGCCCATGGCTCCTGGGCTGGCCCAGCCCCACCATTGGTTCCCATTGTATGGAGTGGCTACCTGACATTGGCAGGGAGTGAGAGGGCTACAGTGTTATAGCAGCTCTGGCTTGGGGAATCCAGAAGGGTTGCCACTCTTCATTCCCACATTTCAGGAGCATGTCACTGCCTGCAGCTCATTGAGCCATCTACAGCTCCTTTCACTTGCGCCATTTGGCAGGTCCTGAGTTCTTGTCATATCCAGGAATAATGAGGTTACATGGACAACTGGAGGGTGAGCAATGAGAGAGGAGCTTTATTGAGCAATATAACAGCTCTCAAGAGACCCAGAGTTGCTCCCATCCACAGGCAGGTTGTCCTAAATGGTGTTTGAATCTGGCTGAGTCTGTGGTTTTTATGTGCTCTAAATGGAGGAAGTGCATGCTGATTGAGCCATGGGCAGGCCATCTTATTGGCGAAGGGCATCAGTGAATTTCTCACTCTGGGTCATGGACTCTAGCCAGAACTGGCAGCCAAGCCCCTGGGCTTTAGGCTGTCCCTAACTTAAAGGTGGTGTTTCACTAGGGACCCACCCCTTCTCACCTAGGAACCTGTCTACTTCTTGCCACCATCAATATCCCATCCATGACACCCAGGCTGTCCATGTCCAGGGGTGCCTGCAGGCCTGCACCAAGGTGCCCTCAGCCCCCTGATCTCCCTCCTGTGCTCATTAGCACCCAGAGTCTGGACAGGGCCAACGTAGCAGGGGGCTGGCATGTCAGCTGGCTCAGCACCACCCTGAGTGCATATATACCTGGCAGGATTGCAACAGTATCAGGGTTTCTCTACAACTTTCCTCAACACCAGGGTTGGCACTGGCAGTGGGAAGAAGCCAGGGAGTAGGAGCAGCACTTCTAAGCCTGCAAGGGCAGGGGCTTCCTGGGTCCCTGAACATGCAGGGATGCCTAGGTCTGGAGCCATGGGCTGGATGGCTGCAGCTGTGCCCAGGAGCATGGGCTCCCACCCCACCAACTCAGTAGAGTGTGGACCTCCAGCTGGTATAACCTGTTCCTGGTACCCACCAGCTCTGCAGAGTGCACAGCCCTGGCCACACCTCCCCTACTGTAGCTGGTATCCTTGCAGCAGCCACTACAGACAGGCTGCCACCACCATCCAAACTTCCTTAAAGCATAAGTCTCACAGGGCCTATATATAAAACAATAACACAATGATTTAAAAAAAGAAAAAGGCATTCAGGCAACAGCTAGCATGATGAATAGAACATTACCTCACATCTCAATACTAACATTTAATGTGCATGGTGTAAATGCTCCACTTAAAAGATTCAGAATGGCAGAATGGATAAAAATCCACCAACCAAGCATCTGCTTTCTTCAAGAGACCTGCCTAAAACATAAGAACTCACATAAACTTAAGGTAAACAGGTGGAAAAAGATATTCCATGCAAACGGAAACCAAAAGTGAGCAGGAGAAGCTATTTTTATATCAGACAAAACAGACTTGAAAGCAACAACAGTTAAAAAAGACAAGGAGGGACATTATATAAATATAATAGGATCAGTCCAACAGGAAAATATCACAATCCTAAATCTATATGTACCTAACACTGGAGCCACCATATTTATAAAACAATTACTACTAGACAATAAATAAGATAGTGACATAATAATAGTGGGGAACTTCAATACTCCACTGACAGCACTGGACAGGACATCAAGACAAAAAGTCAACAACAAAAATGGACTTAAACTACAACCTAGAACAGATGAACTTAACAGATATTTACAGGACATTCTACCCAACAAATTCAGAATATACATTCTTTTCATCAGCACATGGAACATTCTCCCAAGATTGGCCATATGATAGGCTACAAAACAAGTATCAGTAAATTTAAGAAAATCAAAATTATGTCAATTACTCTGAGATCACAGTGGAAAAAAATTGAAAATTAACTCCAAAAGGAAGCTTCAAAACTATACAAATACATGGAAATTAAATAATCTGCTCCTGAATAATCTTTGGGTCAACAGTGAAATCAAAGGGTAATTTAAAAATTCTTTGAACTGAATAATAGTGACATAACATATCAATACCTCTGGGAAAGTTTATAGCATTAAACTATAAAAGGAAAGTTTATAGCATTAAATGCCTACATCAAAAAGTCTGAAAGAGCACAAATATACAATCTAAGGTCATGCCTCAAGGAACCAGAGAAACAAGAACAAACCACACCCAAACCCAGCAGAAGAAAGGAAATAACAAGATCAGAGCAGAACTAAATGAAATTGAAACAAAACAAAACAAAATAAATGAAACAAAAAGCTGGTTCTTTGAAAAGATAAACAAAATCAATCAACCATTAGCAAGATTAACCAAGAAGAGAATAGAGAAGATCCAAATAAGCTCAATTAGAAATTAAATGGGAGATATTAATACCAATACCACGGAAATAGAAAAGATCATTCAAGGCTACTATGAACACCTTTATATGCACAAACTAGAAAACCCAGAAGAGATGGATAAATTTCTGGAAATATACAGCCTTTCTAGATTAAATGAGGAAGAAATAGAAACTCTGAATAGACCAATAACATGTACTGAGACTGAAACAGTAACAAAAAATTGCCAACAAAAAATATTCGGAACCAGATTCACAGATGAATTCTATCAGACATTCAAAGAAGGATTTGGTACCAATCCTAATGAAAGTATTTAAAAAGATAGAGAAACAGGGAATCCTCCCTAAATCATTCTATGAAGCCATTATCACCCTAATGCCAAAACCAGGAAAGAACATAACAAAAAAAGAAAATTGTACACCAATATTCCTGATGAACATAGATGCAAAAATCCTCAATAAAATACTAGCTAACTGAATCCAACAGAGTATCGAAAAGATAATACACCATGATCAAATGGGTTTCATACCAGGGAAGCAGGGTTGGTTTAATATATGCAAGACAATAGATGTGATACCCCACATAAACAGAATTAACAACAAAAGTCATATAATCATCTCAATAGATGCAGAAAAAGCATTTGACAAATTCAGCATCCCTTTATGATTAAAACTTAGCAAAATTGGCATAGAAGAGACATGCCTTAAGGTAATAAAGGCCATCTATGACAAACTCACAGCTAACCTTATGCTGAATAAGGAAAGGTTGAAAGCATTCTCTCTGAAAACTGAAACAAGACAAGGATGCCTACCTTTATACTTCTATTCAACATAGTAATGAAAGTCCTAGCCAGAGCAATCAGAAAAGAGAAAGAAATAAAGGGCATCCAAATCGGTAAGGAGGAAGTCATACTGCTGCTTTTTGCCGATGATATGATCATATTACTGGAAAGGCCTGAAGACTCATCCAAAAAGCTCCTAAATCCAACAAATTAATTCAGTAAAGTTTCAGGATACAAAATCAATATACATAAATCAGTAGCACTGCTATATACCAACAGCAACCAAGCTGAGGATCAAATCAAGAAATCAGCCCCTTTTACAATAGCTGCAATATATATATATATTTATATATATTAATATATATAATAGATATATATTTATATATATATTATATATTAATAGATATATTATTAATTAATAGATTATATATTAATTAATAGATTAATATATAATAGATATATGTTTATATATCTATTATATATATATAATAGATATATAAACATATATCTATTATATATTAATCTATTAATTAATATATAAT